>NW_021025421.1:338917-349141 GCF_004153795.1 Camellia sinensis | reverse complement strand
CTGGGTCTATGAGAATGCGTTCAATGGTGAACCGATTTATGCGTAATTTAATGACCAACGGATCGATGTGGGAAGTTGTTGTGCCGCTAAGATCAGAGTCATTGTAAGTAATTGTTGGAGCTTCATTTGGATAACTACGCCGTGGCGAATGTCAACCGACGTTTTTCTCATGGAGTTTAGTGTTAGTGAAATCGCCTCGGGATTAGGGCCTCGAGATCGCTGCCAGTATTGAAAATAAAAGGAGTGGGCGCTTCGCGCAGATAAACAATCACTCATGTGTGGTGGGATAAGTGGGGATGTTAGTTAGAGACTGGAGTTCAGCCGATCTTGGTGTTGCCATGGAGCGCGGCAGAGGACCTATCCGTATGGGAAGTAGGGCGTCCAAAAGTTGGCATGAATCTTTAAGTCGTCGAAGCAGATCACCCCGAAAGGAAAGGCAACGACCGTTGGGTTTTTATCCTTTCTTGTCCTGGATCTTTGCCTCGACATTGTCAATGGTATCAGGGGAGGACTTGGGCACAGTTGGCTCAAGGTATTGCAAACCGCGAAGGGCTTCCGGGTGACGGGAGTTGATTCGGCGCTGCAGCTTTACCAATGCGTCTTCTCCCTTTTTTAGCTTTTGAGTTTGGAAATGGGTATTGTAATGCTCAAATGCAAGTTGCGTTTATGTAACAATTGTGTGATTAAATAAAAATTGTAATGCTCAAATGCGTGTTGCGTTTATGTAACAACTGTTTGATCGAAAAAAAAAGCTTTATTTCGAACATTTGCGTCTTATTCTGAATTTTTTATATGCTTAGTTAAGCACCTTATTTGCGTCTTATTCTGAATTTTCTATATGCTTAGTTAAGCACCCTATTTCTAATGTTGGTGAGTTTTGTTTTGTTCGTGCCAAAGGGTACTCCAAATCCGGAGGCTAAATCGGCACTTAGGTGTCATGCACCAAAGGGGCTCCGAATCCGAAGTCTTAGTCGGCCCTGAGGTGTCATGCACCAAAGGGGGCTCCGAATCCGGAGACTTTAATCGGCCCTAAGGTGTCATGCACCAAAGGGGGCTCCGAATCCGGAGACTTAGTCGGCCTTAAGGTGTCATGCACCAAAGGGGGCTCCGAATCCGGAGACTTTAATCGGCCCTAAGGTGTCATACACCAAAGGGGGCTTCGAATCCGGAGACTTAGTCGGCCCTAAGGTGTCATGCACCAAAGGGGGCTCCGAATCCGGAGACTAAGTTTGGCCAATCGTGATATCCACGAAGGGCGTTCCGAATTCGGAGCCTTTAATCGGCCCTGAGGTGTCATGCACCAAAGGGGGCTCCGAATCCGGAGACTTAGTCGGCCTTAAGGTGTCATGCACCAAAGGGGGCTCCGAATCCGGAGACTTAGTTTGGCCAATCATGATATCCACGAAGGGTGCTCCGAATCCGGAGACTTAGTCGGCCTTAAGGTGTCATGCACCAAAGGGGGCTCCGAATCCGGAGACTTTAATCGGCCCTAAAGGTGCCATGCACCAAAGAGGGCTCCGAATCCGGAGACTTTAATCGGCCCTGAGGTGTCATGCACCAAAGGGGGCTCCGAATCCGGAGACTTTAATCAACCCTGAGGTGTCCTGCACCAAAAGAGGCTCCGAATCCGGAGACTTTAATCGGCCCTGAGGTGTCATGCACCAAAGGGGGCTCCGAATCCGGAGACTTAGTTGGCCCTAAGGTGTCATGCACCAAAAGGGGCTCCGAATCCGGAGACTTAGTGTGGCCAATCGTGATATCCACGAAGGGCGCTCCGAATCCGAAGACTGTAATCGGCCCTAAGGTGTCATGCACCAAAGGGGGCTCCGAATCCGGAGACTTAGTTTGGCCAATCGTGATATCCACGAAGGACGCTTCGAATCCGGAGTCTTTAATCGGCCCTAAGGTGTCAGGCACCAAAGCGGGCTTCGAATCCGGAGACTTAGTTTGGCCAATCATGATATCCACAAAGGGCGCTCCGAATCCGGAGTCTTTAATCGGCCCTGAGGTGTCATGCACCAAAGGAGGCTCCGAATCCGGAGACTTTAATCGGCCCTAAGGTGTCATGCATCAAAGGGGGCTCCAAATCCGGAGACTTAGTCGGCCCTAAGGTGTCATGCACCAAAGGGGGCTTCGAATCCAGAGACCTAGTTTGGCCAATCGTGATATCCACGAAGGGCGCTCCGAATCTGGAGACTTTAATCGGCCTTGAGGTGTCATGCACGAAAGGGGGCGTTGAGAAATAAATGGAGCCACGAAGAAAAATGGTTTGCATTGCAGAAGTGATATATATACAAGTATCAAAGCCCACAGGTCGGGTCAGTGATAGGGTATTCATTAAATCTCTACTTGTGCCGATTGGGGGGAGCCACGGATTTCTTCAATGCCATGGGCTGTCAGGAAGCGCACAAGCTGATGATAAGTGCTTGGAACAACCTTCATAATATGTATCTAGGTTCGCCCCATGATGACATTATACGGCGAAGGGAACTTTACGACCAGGAATTCTACTTCGACCGTTCTGGAGCTCGCTCGAACAAGTAGTATGATCTTTCCTAACGGGTATTCAGGATTCATATTAAAGCCGAACAACGGGTGAGGCGCTAGAGACAGATCTGACTCGTTGAGGCCGAGATTGATGAAAGTTTGGTAATACATAACCTCTGAAGTACTCCCCGGGTCTATGAGAATGTGTTCAATGGTGAACCGATTTATGCGTAATTTAATGACCAACGGATCGATGTGGGAAGCTATTGTGCCGCTAAGATAGGAGTCATTGTAAGTAATTGTCGGAGCTTCTTTGGGCCATTCAATCGGAATACGTTGCTTTTGGGGGATTAGATACGACTGAATTGTGTGCACGGTTGGGGGTGTAGGCAGGCTGTAGATCATATGGATCACGCCAAGTGGAGGTGAGTCCTGCCTTAAGGCCAGTGCCTGAGTTGGCTTTCCCTTTCTCACATACTGTTGCAGTCGGCCGTCTTGCATCAGTTCTTCCAGGTGATCTTTTAATGCGTAACAACTTTCTGTTTCGTGGCCGTGATCTTTGTGATATTCGCACCGCCTATCTCTCTTTCGCGTGTCGGGCAGCCCCACCATCTTTGACGGCCATTTGAAAAATGGAAGGTGTTGGACTTTGGTCATTATTGCAACGATTGGTTCTGACAACTCTGTGTACTTCTTATCGGCACGCCTCGAACGCCTGCTGTCGACTTGTAGTTGTTCATTCGTCCGGTGGGAGCATTGATTGCTTGATCGGTGATTATCCCGCCTTTTGTCTCGTTTAGCGCGTTGCCAAGGCTCTGGGCTAGGAGGTGGCGCGGAACTTATTGGTTGAGCAATTTCAGGGGGGGCCGTTTTGTTGGACATTTGGCCGGCTTTTATTCTCAAGGCATCGTCTTCCACCTTGCAATACTCTTCAACTTTCTTCATCAACGCCCAGACTGTTTTGGGGGGTCTTCTGGTCAGGGAACTGCGAAGAGGACTGTCAGGATGTAGTCCCATTTTGAAGGCGGTGATGGCCATGGAGTCGTTGCAAGCGTCGTCGACGAGGTTGAAGCACTCCCAATAGCGCGCCGAATACGCTTTGAGCGTTTCTCCTGACTGAATCTGCATAGCCTAGAGAGAGTCGGCCTGTTTCGGTTGCACCTCGTTGGTGATGAACCTGGCCCTGAAGGATTTCTGTAATTGATGGAAACTTTTGATCGAGGCTGGCTCCAACTTGTAATACCACCTGACAGCTAATGGCCCCAGGCTGTTGGGAATATTCGGCACATGAAGGCTTCGTTGTCTGCATGCAATGTCATGGCCTGCTTATAGTGACGGATATGATCAATGGGGTCTGATTTTCCATCGTAGAGAGTGAATGACGGAGCTTTGAACTTCTTGGGCAGGGTCGCCCTTGCAATTCGTCGGACAAAAGGATCGTGTTGGTCCTCTTCGTCTGAACTGCTCCTCCTGCGCTTGTTCCTTGTATGTAGACTCTTTTCGGAGGAGCTGGGAGTTTCAGATCGTCCCTTCTTGTTGAGCTCTGTGGTTAATGAGTTGGAGTCGCTATCGGTATCCTCTGGTCGGGCTCGAGGTCGTTGTCCACCGGCCCTCGGGGGTCGTTCGGGATTTTGGCGCATGGCTTCTCTCGATTTTGCGACTTCGGGGGCCAAATCTTGACGGAGACGTTCATTTTCAGCGATCATGTTCTCCAGCCTGTGTTCATTCTGCTTTGCTTGTTCGATGATCGCTTGCATTGTCTCGTGCGCTGAGGTCGTTGGTGAGTCGAAGTTCAAGGCGCGTCTTGCAGCGATGGTTTATTTTCCGAGCATATTTGCTGGAGTGAGGTCATCTCCCTGTGCGGTCTCGTCAATGGCTACTGGAGGATCTTCAGTTACACCTGCCATGGATGTATTTGAGTATTCCCACAGATGACGTCAATTGTGGAGAAGTGGTTTTGGAAATACTCTTCAGATCCTTGGAGACGCTAGTGATCCTCAGCTAGTCACTTGAAAAGACACAAACACTCCGGTCGGGGGTGCCAGAATTAGCACTGCGACAGACAAGTTAGTTCAGACACTCAGGATAGCTTCTTTACTAAGTTTTGTGAAGTGATTCTTACATACCTTTCTACAACCGTTGTTCCTGTATTTATACCTGTTCTTTTTGATCCTTGGGGCTAGGGCCTACTTTTTAATCATTGTCCTTTCTTTTATTTGGCCCTAAGGACTTACACTTATTCGGCACATATATTATATTCGGCTCCCCACTCTCGTAGGATATAGCCGGTTAATATCAGTCTTCTAATGGTACGCACCATCTGCTTTTTCCATGTATTCGGCCCCCACACTAATGAATACAATTCATTTTTTTTATTTATAAAAAAAAAATTAAAAATACAATCACCATATTAAAAATTAAATTAAATCCAATCATAATCACAAAATACAATCTAATCATCATTAATAGTGGTTACTTTATGTCAACCTAATGAATACAATCTATTTTTTTCTACAAAACACATAGATTAAAAATATAATCACCGTGTGATTGTATTAAAAAAAACATGAATACAATCTTTCTTTCTTTTTTTTTTCTTTAAAAAACACAGATTAAATGGAGTGTAAAAAAAACACAATCATTTTAAAAAATAAAATCACCGTGTGATCAAAACAGAGTGTAAGAAAACAGAATCACATTTTTGCACATAAAAAAAAAAAATAATGAAATCAATTGGTAATTAAAAAAATAAAATTATTATTTTTTTTCAAAAAACATAATGAGTTAAAAATCCAATCACAAATTAAGTTAATTGATAGTTAAAACGCACAACCATTTTTTTTGAAAAAATACAGTGAGTTAAAAAATCCAATTACAAAATACAATTGAATCATCATCAATAGTGGGTACTTTATGTAAACCTAATGAATACAATCTAATTTTTTTTTTTCTTTCAAAAAACATAGATTAAAAATACAATCAAAGTGTGATTGCATTAAAAAAACATGAATACAATTTATTTTTTTTTTCAAAAGACAAATTAAATGGAGTATAAAAAAATACAATCATTTAAAAAAATAAAATTGCCGTGTGATCAAAACGGAGTGTAAAAAAATACAATCACATTTTTGTTCATAAAAATAAAAAAAGCAATGAAGTCAATTGGTAATTAAAAAATACAATTATTTTTTTACTAGTAATTAAAATTAAAACATCTATCGGCTATTCAAAAAATATAGTGAGTTAAAAACCCAATCACAAATTAAGTTAATTGATAGTTAAAAACACAATCATTTAAAAAATAAAATAAAACAGTGAGTTAAAAAACCCAATTACAAAATACAATTTAATCATTATCATCAATAGTGAGTACTTTATGTGAACCTAATAAATAAAATCCATTTTTTTTCTTTCTAAAAACATAGATTAAAAATACAATCGCTGTATTGAAAAATAAATTAAGTTCAATCACAATCACAAAATATAATCCAATTAACATAAATAGTTAGGAAAATTTACCCATAAATCCTATTTTCTGAAAAGTGGAACCATTTAGTCCTAAATGTTTTCTTATGCACCATTTAGTCCTATTTTTTTTTGGTAATGTTATTTACTTAATTTTGATTATTTTGCAGGTTACAATTATACCTCTTTTGTGGGAAGTTTGTTGCCTAAATTGGTGGGGAGTCGGTTTCTTTATTTGGGACATTTGTAATGTTAATGTGTGCAAGGGTTTGGGAAAAACGGGATTTGTGGAATCGTAACCTGTTCATTGTTTTGTGCCATTGGTTCAGAGTTTGGTGTATCAGAAGCCTTTGTGACATAGGTTTGTCTCCTTGTTTTCTCCTTTTTTATGCCTTTTTTTTATTGTGGGTGGATGTATTGAATGTTTCCGCATTAACTACATCAACATCAACGTCGATCCCTGTAACATCATGTTTGTTTTACGTCGATCCCTGTAACATCACGTTTGTTTTCATGTGGCTGTCTCATACATATTCAGCGCTATGTTTTCTTGATGTTTTGTGGTTGTAAATATTTTTACATATGATTGTGTTATCAACGTTGATTCTGGTAACGTTACCTTCGTTCTATTCTGGCTTTTAGATATATCTTCAGCGCATTGTTTTGTTCATGTTCTGTGGTTGTAAAGATTTTTATGTTGGTTGTGTTTTAATGTCAGTGGGTGTTGTTGTGTAGCTTAATGGTTAAGGTTTTTGAAAGTGGGTACAGTGTGGGAGTGTTGTGTATGTAGTGCATGTTACGGCTGATTTTATTTCTCTGTTTTTGCCAAATAACCACCGTAAATAGTTGTGTTTCGGTACATGATTTCTGTGTTTTTCGGCTAACCTTACGGGTTGTTTGTTCTGGTAACATTCATGTATGCCCTGTTGTGTTGTTTCTTTTTTTTTTTCCCTTTATTGTAACGTGTTCGTGATGATATTTTTGGTTACGAATTTTGTTGTTTCGGTGTTTTACTTGCAATGAGTGTTTCCCTTTCGTGAAATGTGTTTTCTTGTTTGCCTACTGTGATGTTATTATTCATTCATTGTCGTACTCGTTAGCCGTCTAATGGTTCGATTATGGGTTGCGTGACACGTATGGATGTTGTGTTGTTGTTGTGCACTTATGGGAAAACCAATGTTGTTGCTCGGTTGCAGCCACATATGACATTCACGCAACTGGTCGATGATATTTGTGCAAGTTCGACGACTTGGTACGGGATGCAGTGTATATGTTATGGGATGGCCCCGGGTATAAGAAGTTTAAGGTTGACAACGATGACGATATCCAAAACATGTTGTGCCTTGCGAAGTCATTTGGGCTGAAACATTTTGATGTTCTTATTCAGATCCGGGACGTTCCGAGGGGTGGTAACTATGGGGGTGCGTATTGCCATGAAGGTCAGAAGTCGAATTTTGGTAATCAAACGTTCAGTATGGATGATCAAACGGATCTGTTACCAACATATTGTCCTAACAAATCAAAGACATTCTTGTCTGCTCAATGGGCATTCGGGATTACACATGTTGGACAATGTTTCGCCGGGGGTGTTAGTGAATTTCGGGAAATATTATGCAAGTATGCCGTGAAACGCGGGTTTTAATTCAAGTATTTGAAGAATGATTCAGTTCGCATTACGGCAGTTTGTAAGTTTGCAGAATCCACAGGATGCGCGTGGTCAGTGCATGCGAGGGTGTTGTCATCAAATGGGATTTTATGTGTTAAGAAGTTGGATAGTGTGCATAATTGTGGAGCTGCTGTTCGTACACATACAAACCCACGTACGGGGTCCAATTTGGTTTTAAGCGTTGTCGTAGATCGGGTGCGTGCTCAGCCACTGACGCGTCCTACGGATATTGTTTTCGATATGAAAAATGACTACGGTTTGGATATTAGTTACCGAGTTGCGTGGTTAGGAGTTGAGAAAGTGAGAGGTCAAGTCTATGGAGATCACGCTATGTCATTCGACCAACTTAGGTGGTACAGTGATTCCGTTATGGAGAAGAACCCAAATAGTTACATTAACCTTGAATTTCACCAACAAACTGGGAGGTTCGTTCGGTATTTTATATCCTTCCGTGCATGTATAGATGGGTTCAACCATTGTCGGCCGTTACTTTTTTTGGATGGCACGTTTCTGAAAGGTAGATTCAAGGGGAATTTGTTAGCTGCTACTGCAAAAGATGGCAATAAAGGTGACGTGTCAAATTTTTTCCTTTATTACAGTGCTAAGAAAAAAATTTGTCACATTTCATTTCCGATTATTTGTTATGAATCTTTTACATATATATGTACCGTACGCAAAATTTCATATGTGCACTCCATGGCGTGTACTCCAATTATGCTTTTGTCTACTATTTTTGTGCAGGCTTGTTTCCGGTGGCCTTCGCAATTGTTGATTCTGAAAATAAACAAAATTGGGAGTGGTTTTTACGAAATCTTAAAGAAGTCATGGGTGACGGACGTACGTTGACATTCGTATCGAATCGTCACGCGAGTCTCTTACAATCTATGCCAATTATTTTCCCTTCAGCACATCACGCATTTTGTTTGCTACATCTTCAAATGAATTTGAGAGACCAAATGAAATACGTTAATGCATCCCGTAAAGTTGGGTTGATGCGGAAGCTTCGAGAATGTGCTTATGCCCTTACAATACCATCTTATAATCAGAAAATAGAGGTGTTGAAAGAGTGTAACCCGGCTGTAATTGAAAACTTTTTGAAAGAATTGCATCCATCCCACTGGGCTAATGCATATTTCATGTAAGCTTGATTGCACCCGTTCTACGTATTACGTTATTGGGTTCATTTTTTCCCAATTTCTTACATACGCTAACATGCTTACTAGTTTGTTGTTTTACTAAAAACTTTGTGTTTAATGTTATTATTCTCTTGCAGGGGGCAACGTTACGGTGAGATGTGGTCGAGTGCAGCTGAATCTTTTAACAACTAGATACGGGAGGCGCATCATCTTCCGATTACTAGGTTGGTCGACATGGTTAGGGGTCAAATAATGGAACAAATGGCGGAGCGTAGAGTCAAGGCAAGGGAATGGACCGACGTATTATGCCCGAAAATGGAGAAGAAATTGGTCACGGCTTATAATGACAGTAGGGGTTGGAGTGTTAATCAGGCTGATGACAATGTTTACGAGGTGCACAGTCAGCCCTCTATTTTTGTTGATGTGGCAAGGCGATCGTGTTCATGTTTCCAGTGACAACTGAATGGGTTTTTGTGTTCTCATGCTGTGGTCGCTTTCCGTAATAGTAGACGGAATATATATGATTCTATTGAAACGTACTATCGTATTGACGAATTCAAAGCTTCATATAGCGGAACAATATTTCTGATTCCAACTGTTGAGAAACCGGCATTTACGCCCAACGATTTTATGATAGTGCCCCCAAAGGTGAAGCGTCCGCCTGGCAGGTTGAAACGTAAACGAATTCCATCAAATGGTGAGGTTGTGCAACGGATCCGATGTGGTCGGTGTGGAAAAATTGGCAACCACAATAGGAAGACATGCAAGGAGCCAATTTAGTAATGTCACAACAAGTTTATTTTCTGTGTCGGTTTGTGGTTGTTTTCCCAATTCATTGAACTTCGCACATTTTCTGTTTTTTTTATAACATTGTTTCCTGTTCATTTCAATTCGGACATCAAAACAGTTTCATGATGTAATAATTAAATATGAAGCATGCATGTTGGCTTATTTTCACTTGTTACCTGTCTGCTCAATGGGCATTCAAGATTACCCATGTTGGACAATGTTTCGTCAGTGGTGCCAATGAATTTCGGGAAATATTATGCAAGTATGCCGTGGAATGCGGGTTTCAATTCAAGTATTTGAAGAATGATTCAGTTCGCATCACGGTAATTTGTAAGTTTGCAGCGTCCACAGGATGCGCGTGGTCAGTGCATGTGAGGGTGTTGTCATCGAATGGGATTTTATGTGTTAAGAAGTTTGATAGTGTGCACAGTTGTGGAGCTGCTGTTTGAACACATATAAACCCACGTACGGGGTCCGATTTGGTTTCAAGCGTTGTCGTAGATCGGGTGCGTGCTCAACCACTGACGCGTCCTACGGACATTGTGTTCGATATGAAAAATGACTACGATTTGTATATGAGTTACCGGGTTGTGTGGTTAGGGGTTGAGAAAGCGAGAGGTGAAGTCTATGGAGATCACGCTATGTCATTCGACCAACTTAGGTGGTATAGTGATTTCGTTA
>NW_021025421.1:327961-338179 GCF_004153795.1 Camellia sinensis | reverse complement strand
AGGGTAGGAATTAATAAGGCTAATTCAAACTTGCCACAAAAGACTTTACATTTCCATCAATACAGTCCATTATCAACAGTTATAGTCTGTGAGATTCCAAATATGTAACTCAGATCTTTAATGAATCCAATAACTTCGATCTGGTCTACAACCTTATATGGCTTAGCTTCACCCACTTAGTGAAATAATCTGTGGCCACTAAATGAAACAATGATGCTTTGAAGAGGGTGGATGTATTTTTCCCATCATATCCATGACCCATCCTCTAAATGGCCAAGGCTTACAACTGCATGCAGATCAGTTATGGGTACATGCCTTATGTGACATGCTTTTGGCATGCTGGCAACCTCTAGCTAATTCTATATAGTCGTTAAGGATGGTTGGCCAATAGTAGGAATGTCTTCGAAGCAGCCATCTCATCTTCACACCAGAGCTGATGAGCCCACAGATGCTTCATGAACCTCAGCATAGCTGTCAATGCTTCTTTGGACTAAACATTCCAACAATAACCCATCTGCTCCCTTTTGTAAGAGGCATTACCATATATTGATGTATTGCATAGATTGCAATTTGATTTTTCTGCTGGCTTTCAAAGATGGACCAGCTAGATACTGCATTATTGGATGCTCCCAATCTTGTTCTGTAAGTCATTACGAGTTGACTTTCAAGGACACATTCATTTTATTTAAGGGTGGTATTACTTTCTGATTTGTTGTTTGGCTTATGTCCCTTGAGATTTATCCATTTTCTTGAAATATCGAAGCTTTCTAAGCCACATCATTAGCTTTATTATCAAGAATCTTGGGACATAAGCTACAATTTGTTATCTGAATTGAGAAGCAGATGTAATATGTAATGCAACAACATAGTATGCAAACAGGCTTCACTTTGACATTTGGAAAATCCTTTTCACCTGGTTAACCACCCAATTAAGAATTCTCAAATATGCTTAACTGCATGAGCTTGTAATCCAAGTAAGTATTTCCAGTCCCATTTATTAAGGCTTCATATTCAACTTGCTTGATTATTAGAACAAGTAATTTCATCCACTCTGAAACCATGTGTGGTTTCTACCCCTTATGGCAACTTAATTACTACACCAATTCCAGTTAGACCATTAGCTTTTGATCCATTGAACCACATTTTCCATGGTTCGACACTGGCCATACCAAGTTCCATTATCTCTTGGCTTTCTGTTTGACATGGATGGTCTGCCAAACAATTAGCTAAAACTTATCCTTTTACTGCCTTTTGGGTAACATATTCTAGATGAAATTCTGATAAAGCTAATATCCATTTGTCAATTCTTCCCCTCAACATGGGTCTAGATAACATATATTTAACCAAATCTGTGGTTGCAATTACCAAGACAGTTGTAGGCAAAAGATAGTATCTTAATTTCATTGTAGCAAAATACAATGCAAGGCACAGCTTCTCTACTGCTAAATATTTACATTCATAAGAATTTAGAAACTTACTAAGGTAGTAAACTACTTACTCTTTGCCTTCTTCATTGTCTTATGCTAAGAAAACTCCCAGTGAATCTTTTACTGCAGCTATGTACAACTTCAAGGGCTTATCACCCTTTGATGGCATCAGCACTGGAGGTTTGGCTAAGTAGGCTTTGATTCCTTCAAAAGCAGTTTGATGCTCTATTGTCCACACAAATTCCTCTTCATCTTTCAACCTGAATAAGGAAGAAAATACTTTAGTTTTCCCTGCAGTATTAGAAATAAATCTTCGAAGAAAATTAACCTGCCCAAGAAACTTTTGTACTTCTTTCTTACTTGATGGAGGTCTGGCTTCAATGATGGTTTTGGCTTTATTCTGATCAATCTGTATTCCCTACTTGTGCACTATATAGCCCAAGAAGTTTTCAGCTGATATGCCAAAAGCATATTTGAGAGGATTGAGTTTCAACTTGAACTTTCTCATTCTTTTAAAAGCTGCCTCCAAGTGAAACAAATGTTCCCCCATGGATTGGGACTTTACTACAATATCATCAATGTAACACTCTAAATATCCTCCAATGAGATCATGAAAGATAGTGTTCATATCTTTGATATGTAGCCCCAACATTCTTCAAACCAAATGGCATTTTAACCTATTTGAATGTGCCAATGTTCCCATGACATCTGAATGTTGTCTTATGGATATCCCCTTCTGCAATGCAGATTTGGTTATAACCAGAGTGCCCATCCATCATTGATAAAACTCAATGCCCTGCTGAGCTGTCTACCAATAAATCTACTATGGGCATAGGATACTCATCTTTTGGAGTTGCTAGATTCAGATTTCTGAAATCAATGCATGACCTCATTTTACCATTCTTCTTGACTACAGGCACAATATTAGATAGCCATTCAACATACCTGACTGTCCTAATAAAGCCTGCCTTGAGGAGGCTAAGGATTTCTTCCTTGACCTTCTGAATCACTTCATGACTCATTCTTCTTGGTTTTTGCTTATATGGCTTGAAATTAGGCCTCATAGGGAGCCTATGTTTTACTAATGATCTATCCAATCCTGGTAGCTCATTATAAGACCATGCAAAACAACCTTTATATCTCTTCAAGACCACCAACAACTGGTCCCTGTCAAGAGCATTCAACCAAGCACTTATATAGTTCGGCTGCTGTATAGAACCTTCCCACAAGTTCACTTCTTCCAAAGCGTCTTGCATCTGAGGACTTACTGATGCTTCTTTTTTTTATTTCTTTTACCTTCGAAGCAATCTTTTTGCTTTGTCCTGCCTCCAGTTTATTTGATTCAACCTCTTTGCCCTCCTCCTCATAGACAAAGTCTGTCCATAAGGCTTCTTCTTCCTGTATCTCCTGGACCTTTGTTTCAATGTCTAATGCACAATATTTACCCAAGGGCAAAATCCTGATCTGTTGTTGTTCCTGTTCACAGCCAATTACTATGGCTTCTTTTTCTTGCTTTTGCACCTTCTAGACTATTGATTTTATGTCCAATATTGAGAATTTAATTAAAGCCAAAGATCTAGCCTCTTGTGTGTCATCTCTTTGCCTATAACCAGGCATCATTGTCATATTTGGCGACAAACTCCTCCTCAGCACTTTCTTGAACTAAGTGTTTTAGGTGTGCTAATTCCTCATCAGCCATCACTTCGACTGATCCATCAGGTTTCCTCAGTACATTGAGTGGTGCCACTCCTTCAGTATACAATTTGGCCTGTACAAAATCTGCACAAGCTATGAAGGGTTGAGGATCTGCATTGATCTCCTCTATCTCTCCACTGCCTAAGGCCATCATTGTTTTCTGATGTAGAGAGGAAGGCACACACTTGTTAGTGTGAATCTAATCCCTACCAAGTAGAGCATTGTATTTAGCATTGCCATCAATAAAAAGATTGCAATCATACAGTCCCTGGTTCCCACACTCAGGTTAATGAGCAAAATGCCTTGAGCCATCTGTTTGTCTCTAGCGAAACCAGCAATGGTTGTACTGGTTGGGATTAGTCTGGGGTTCCTTTTTCCTAGTTTCTTCAAACAAGATTTCGGAAGCAGGTTTACTACTGCCCCATTATCCACCAACACTCAGTTCATCTGTATCCCATCGAAGAAGGCCTTGATATACAAGGGTTTGACATGCTGTGTCATGGATGTTGTGGGATACTCAAAAGGGTATAAGAGGTTAATACTCACCTCTTCCTCACTCTCATCTCCAGTTTCCATTAGTATGGCCACTTCGGATTCATCTTGCACCATACTCACTTGTGACTCTTCACTGGAAACTAGAATTGGGTCAATTTTTTGACCTTCTTGGTTCTCATCTTCAGCTTGGAATTCTTGTGATAGTATATGTACCATATTCACTGATACTGGGGGAAACGAGCCAAATTGGATGACTGGCTGTACCTATTTCTCTTCCTAGACAACTTGTTCAATTATTTCAGAAGCATCTTCCATGCTGCATTCTGGCACTTCAGTAATCGTAACTTCCTTCGAATGGTCTATTTCTGCTAGTTTTTCAACCAAAAATGTTTGTTCAGCCATGAAGGCTTCAAACATTTCTTCTTCAACCATCTCTTTCCTTTGGCCTAGTCCAATTTCTTCCTCTGTCTCACTATCACTTTCCATCAAAGCCTTTTCCAGTCTTGCCAAACTGGATCTCTCTTTGGCTTTCAGGTCGGAATGAACTTTGGCCAATTGCTCTCTGCTGCAATTCCTCTTGTCTTGAAGAGTTGATTTTGGATTATGATCTAACTTTAAACTTTTTTCTTCCTCTGCTTGGCCCTTTGCCTGGACCAATGAAGAGCTTTCTTCACTTTCTTTCTGATCCTTCTGGTACTGAGTGTACCTTCGTTGGATCTTCCTCATTTGGGATCTAGGGATCACTGGGACCATATCTGGTTCCTTTGTTTTTGGATGCTTTAGTAACACCCAATTATTTGGAGCTACCAAAGGGGGTTTAACCATCCTACCCTAATGATTGTTCTGCATGACAAACCAATCTAGAACTCTAGATACCCATGAACTCACTAGCTCAGTTGTCGAGCTGCCTCTTTCTTCCTTCGAAGCCAATTTTGAAGCTGGCTGTGAAGGCCATTGCTTAGCCGTGACTCCCTGCTTTGGGCCTAATTCAGGCTTTCCATGAAGGTGGCCACTTTTCATCTTGCGTGATGCTGATCTAGGGGGCCAATCTCTGGCTTTAATCCCATAACCTGAGCCCATTTCAGGCCTTCTTTCAGGACGATTGCCCTCTATTCTGTAATAGTCTAGTGGTCTAAAGTCATGTAGAGGTCTCTTGCCCTTAGAGTGCATTCTGGTGGTTGTTGGCTCAGCCATTGATGGCTGCTACCTAATACCAGTTGGATATGGCCTTTTGTTATAAGCACTGGTTGGTTTAGGACGCCTCTTCACATCATTATAATACTGCTTACCATCAATTGGAAGCCCTTTCAACCACTTGTAGCTCAGCCTGCATTTGGGACACATTATTTGCATAACAACTGCCTCTAAAGCATCATCATCCAATGCCTCTTTGTCAGAGTCTTCCTTCTGGCCTGCAACACATTGTCCAACAACTGGTAAACTTCTAGTAACTTTCTCGACAGTGTTCTGGCTGGCAACATGCATTTGTACATTGACCTCTTCCAATTCTTTCAAGAACAAGTTCTGGAAGTTTGGCACAATAACATTGGTTGCCACTTCTCCAATTTCTGGAAATGGATTAGTGTCAATCCCCATGGCCTTTTCTGCTTTAGCTGGGAATTTTAAACTCCCCTTTCGAATTTGCTCTTAGATCCTGTCTCGAAAAACAATGCAGTTTTTAGTTGAGTGAGACCAAGAATTATGCCATTTACAGTACACTTTTCCTTTAAGTTCCTCTGGAGATGGAATTTTGACTCCTTTTGGTAACTTCAGAAAGTTGTCCGCAAGCAAATGATAAAAAATGTCATCTGCCTTTGTTCAATCGAAAGAGTATTTCCTATGAAGGTATTTCTTTTTAAATTACTGGTCAATTGTTGTGTCTTTATGAATTAATGCTTCACAGATCACAGGTTTTTTTTCTACAATCTCCACTGCATCAATCTCATAATTAGGATCTCTATAATATGTCTTGTATGATGCATTACTTCGATCTTGTTCTTCATGTAGTAATACTTCATACCTAGACACTTTATAGGTTAGTTCGACTAAATCTCTAAACTCAGTTGAGTCAAACTTCTTTCAAAGCCTAAACTCTAAACCGTTTTGAGTCAATCTCACGAATTCTGGCTCTGATAGGATGATCCTATATTTGTTTCGTGCTCTTTTGAATCTGGCGATAAATTGAGCAGCCTTTTCATCAGGCCTTTGGCTCAACCTTGCCAAGTCTGCCATGGAAACTTCTGGCTCCGTTTGGAAGAATTGGGCGTGATATGCCTCCTCCATTTGTTGCCAAGTCTGAATAGAGCCAGGTGTAAGGTTAATATACCATACGAAGGCTGCCCCAGGAAGAGAATTTGGGAATAGTCTTAACTTCATATAGTCATTATTAGTAAATTCACCACATTGAGCAGCAAACCTAGCAATATGTTCAACCGTTGACTGGTTTCCATTTTCATAAAAAAGAGCAAAGTTTGGTATCCTAAATCCTCTTGGGTATTCATGCACCCTATCTACCCATTCTAGATATGGCTTCCTGTACACAGGAATTTGAACCCCCCAAGCCATTGGTCCACACATCTCTCTAACAATATCAGCAATTTGGTCCCTAAGAACCATATTTTGTGCTTGTTGAACCACTACTGGAGGAACAAACACAGGATTTGGTGGACAACCTTGTGCCTGGGGTCCTCTTAGTCCATAGGATGGTATGTTTGGGACTGGTTGTCCCTGTGGTGCTGGCTGTTGTTGAGGGTATGGGTGACCTCTCTGAGCCTGTCCTGCGAAAGGACCTGCGAAAAGTGTTGGAACAGGTGTTGTGTCTCTTCCAGTTGCAAGAAACCCTTCCAAACCCCCGGGGTATTAATTCGAACAAGGGATTATTGAACCCCCTTGTGCCAGGTATGGCTTAGAACATGGGATTTGGAAACACCCTTATGTCATTCTCTTATGTTGGACCAAATCCACCAATTTGCATGGCTTCACTGTTAAGTAATGAGGCATTTTGATTTATTGCAGGCCTCGAAAGAGGCTCATACCAAGACTGAGGTGATGGTCTTTCATAGTTTTGGTTACTAGTTTGACCATTAGTATGTCCATTACTCTGCATAGGCTGTTTATCTCTAGCCAATCTTTGCTAAGGGACATTTGTAACTTCCTCTATATGCCTTGTGTTAGTTGGTTGATGAGTATTCATTCGATCCAAAAAGGATGTTACCCATCTTTCCATGGTGTTCATTAACTGCTGTCCCATAGCATCTACTAAGCCTCCCCATGGATTCATTGGCAGAGTAGATGGAGCAGTGGATGGTCCAATTCCTTGGCCTCGTCCAATACTCTGAACATGTGGTACTTGCTCTGAAATGCTAGTCTATTCGACCATAGGTTCTGATAAAACAGGTACTTCCATAGGATGTGTCATCACATTATCCTCTGGATTAGGTATTTCTACCTCTCCTTCTACGCCTTCTTCCAAGCGTTCATTTTCTCCTTGTCTCCTACGTCTAGCCATTTTAATTTGTCCCACTGGCGTGCCAAAAATATATGTTGGCTTTTTTGGCTTTCAAAGGTTACTATTGTAATTGTGAGCGTGCCAGCAAGGACCAATCAGTCCTTACAGAATATTAATTTCCAACCAATTATCAGACGATTGCGTTTTAGTTCTTTCAGCCTCAATGAAGAGGACTTTTACTGGTGGCTTTGTTTAGGAGAATTAAACAAACAATGATTAAATGAAGAACAATTATAGCATTTCATTAAGTAAAATGAAAGACTTACAAAGATCCAAATCAGCCTCGTAGAGGTTTACAGCAGCAAACTACTTGAAACTACTCCTACGAACGAAGTGCAGTGCAGTAACTGAAGTACATAAATGTAAAGAACGAGAAATGTAAAAAATGGAAAGGAAATAAAGTAGAATAAAACTGGTTTTTTGGATCTGAGTCTGGGGGCCACTTTCTAGGACCTTCTCTGCTATTTATACTTCTCAAAACAACTGTCAAATTGCATTTCTAACCGTCGAACCACCCCTCCATAGTCGTTGATCATGTTGCCTTATAGTTAGCTCCATTATGCCATATCTGCAGTTAGGCTTCCCTCTTGATTTTGAATTTAAATACGAATAACCGTTAGAGCCACGTCATTTTGCATCTATTTGCTGATCCAGTGTTTATGCAGATCCACAATAACCAATACTAACTGCTACGTGTGTGATTACGATTAAAGATTCGAACTGTTTTCCCGTATTGCCCTTAACTTGCCACGTGTCGAACTGTGATTGGCTTATACAAAATATGTAGCCAACAAATAGTCATTACATTAAGTTTAAATAGCCTATCACACATGTACCATTTTCCTTCATACATTCCATTTTTGGTGAGTACAAACTTATCAGACTCAAACACTAGTTTAAACCCATCATTGCTTAGCAAAAATCTAGAAACCAAGTTCTTTCGAATATTTGATACATGCGGCACATCTTTAAGAGTGAGTTTTTGCATGACATCATCTTTAGCACTACGTTCCCTTGTCCCTCAACTTTAGAAGTTGAAGAATTCTCCATGTAGAGTTGTTCTCCATCTTCTGCTGCATGATATGATGAGAACATCTTTTTCTCTGAACAAATATGGCAAGTAGTGCCTGTGTCCACCTACCATGCTTTAGGGTTGTCCACTAAATTGACTTCAGACACGACGCCAGATACATTCAGGTACGAAACCATTACACAAAGGCTTTCTTCTTCAGTTAGGTTGGCTTGAGTGGGTTTCTTTTTGAAGTTCCCTTAAGTCCTTCTCTTGCGACAATCTTTGGCACGATGTCTCAGTTTGTCACACACAAAGCATTTGGAATTAAAATTATTAGTGTCTCCACTTTTAGCACCTTGCTTAGAACTCTCTCCGAGATGTTTCCTTTTCTTATTGTTGAATTTGGCTATTGTTCCACAATGTTTGGCTTGGATTCAATTTTTTTTTCTTTCAAAACCACAATTATCCTCTTCAATCCGCAAGCAAACAATCAAATCCTCTAGTGACATCTCTTTACATTTGTGTTTTAAATAGTTTTTGAAATTCCTCCAAGTCGACGGTAATTTTTCAATAATAGCTGTCACTTGAAAAAATTTGCTCAAAGACATTCATTCTGTATGAATTTCATGCAAGATAACATGAAGTTCTTGGACTTGATTGATGACTGTTTTAGAATCTACCATTTTAAAATCAAGCAAGTGACCAACAACAAACTTTTTTGTTTCGGTATCTTCCATTTTATACTTGCAATCAAGGGAATCCCACAATGCTTTTGCAATCTTGATTGGACTATATACATTGCATAATGTGTTATCCAATCCATTAAGGATATAGTTCCTGCAGAGGAAATCTACATATTTCTATGCATCCATTGCTGCAACAACTTGTGCATCACTTTCATTCTCACTAAGAGCTAAAGTATCTTCTTGCAAAAACCTTGTCAAATTCAAGGTGATAAAATAAATTAACATTTGTTGTTGTCAGTGTTTAAAATCTGTACCAATGGTTTTTTCAAGTTTTTTCCCATGATTGACGGAAACATGACCATGTCCAACAACTATCAAAATAGAAACAATTGGTGTTGTCACAACGGGTGTAGAGTAGTATTTCCCAGTGTAACAGTACTTTCTGTAGCCATTTCTAATTAACAAAAAATTTAATGATAAACAAAAGATTCCACAATATATATATATATATATATATATATAAACAAAATTATCACACGGTGATACTTTTAAAAAATGATTACAATTTCATGTTAAAAATTATAATTTTAATAATTAACAGGGTAAAATCTATTTTACCTTATTGTAGTATTGTCTTGGAGTATTTAACCTCCCTTACATTTGAAAATAGCTAAAACCTCTCTTACATTTTAGACTAAACAGTAATACTAACGTTGTTAATAATAAATGTAAAATGATGTTAATGCCCATTTACCTTCTTTATTTTCATTCTCTCTGCTATTACAATTCCGGTTTTGACCCGTTATCTATTGTATTCTAGATTCGAGTTGGTATGATTTAGAATAGTTATTCATATCTTGCTTCCCTTATTTCTCCTATATTTTGGTTATTGGGTTGTAGTTGTACGTTCGAAACAGGTTGGTTGCGTGTTTTTTTCAAACCTTTGTTGTCCAGATTTTGGTTGCTCTGTTCCAGCGAGAATTCTTGCGCTCGAGCGGGCTTCACAAATTTTGCTCCTCCGCTCGAGAGGCCATTCTTGCACTCGAGTGGGAGTCATCAACTTTAATTATTTTTGCAGTTCTGTAAATACTAAGAGAGTGCATTGGACACTCGAGCATCCATTTTCACGCTCGAGCAGGGTCCTTTATCTGCAAAACTTTTGGAAATGTGTATTCTACGCTCGAGTTTCGCTTCTTGCACTCGAGCGGACGTTTGTGTTTGACACTCGAGCATCACTTTCCACGCTCGAGCGGACTGCGTGTATATCAGTACGTAAAGATAACATTTTGAATCACTTTTTTTTCTCTCTCTCTCTCTAAAACTTTCCAAAAACCTAGATCTATACATTCTCTCTCTAAAACTCACATTCTCTCTAAGATTTCATCTAGATCCGTT
>NW_021025421.1:270465-327342 GCF_004153795.1 Camellia sinensis | reverse complement strand
ACATTCCTGCTGGGAATGGGAGACCTATTGACCTTGATATCACAGGAGACGAATGCAATGCAGAAACTCGTGACCAGAATCACAGAGCGAAAGACGTCGGCCAGACTGGCGACGCACCAAAGAAACCTGATCAAAGCAGGTACTACAACACGGACAACCTCCAGGTTTGGAAGGATAGGTGCCTACGGAGAGACGAATAGGTAAAAGAGATGGCAAACAAATTGGCAGACCTGCAGTCAGTCGTCAATTTCATGATATAAAATAACGTCATGCAGCCACCATACCCGCTGCAAGATACGACGATTCCAACGGCTAATGCCCAGAAGGGAGGACAGAAAACAATCCCCGTAGCCTCTCAGCATAACAGGAGCGAAAGATACTCTCACCGACCTTCCAGGGAAGTCGGATGAAGAGAATCAAGAAGAGAAGAATCACGGAGGACGTATCACACAAAAGAGGTAGACCCCAAAGGACATTGGCATGTTCAGGGGCAGGCACTGTGATTCGACACAACTCATGGAGAAGGGTCGAAAATGGCTCACCACGAGGCTGAGAGTAGTATACCAAAAAGACTGAAGTCGAAAGATAGCCGAGCTCCTGGGCGGAGAAAAAAAGACTTAAGAGATTACCTCAAGAGGAAGCAACAGAATGCCGAAGCCGAGGTAACCTCCCCAGATAAGCCGAGGACACCATTCTCGATGGAATTAGACAGATTTGAGGCACCGAAGCGATTCAGTATGCCGAGGTTTCAAATATACGATGGTAAGTCAGATCTCAACTTCCACGTTGGACTATATTTGAATTCAATGGCATTGCATAGTGGGAACGAGCCCTTGCTCTACAAAGTGTTCCCCTAATCCTTCGGGGAGATTGCATCAGATTGGTTCCACAAACTACCGAAGGGAAGCGTGAAGACTTGGGAAGGCCTGGCCGAGATGTTTGTGGCTAGGTTCGTGACAAATAAGCTACAGCCATTAAGGGTGGATGCATTGATGGCTCTGAAGATCAGCAAGGATGAAGGCCTTAGGGCCTATGCAAAAAGATACTATGAGGTGTTCAACTGAATACCCGAATGTAATCAAGAGGTGGCAGTCGTATCTTTTAAGAACGGCCTGAAAGACAACTGTCCACTACGAAAGTCTTTGGCAAAGACATTGCCAAAAAGTATGGAAGAGCTCATGGCAAGAATCAAAAAGTATGCCAGAGCCGAAGAAAACACGTCGGGGGCAAAGGAGATAAAACAAGAAAAAGGAAACGGCTCGCCAAAGCGAGGCCGAGGTAACAATGGATCGAGCAAACAAGAAGCAGAACTAAGGGTCACACAAGCAGTAACAACTGTGTTCCGAATCCTGATCTACAAAGTCCTGGATCAAATTCGGAACCAGCCCTATTTCAGAACGCCAGAGAGGACTCCAGGAGAGTTCATGGAAAGAAACATTAACAGGCATTGTGCCTACCACAATGAAGATAGGCATACGACTCAGGGTTGTAGAGCCTTGAAAGCACATTTGGAAGACCTAGTGAGACAAGGACATTTGAGAGACCTTGTCGATGAGACCAGGACAAGGGAAGAACGGGCAAGATTGCCTCAGGCACCAGTAACCCCACCTCTCCCAGCACAACAGCCACAGGCAGGAGAACCTCGGATAATCAACGTAATCCACTCAAAGGTCAACAAAAATGAAATCTGAGGAGAGACCCAGAAGGTAAAACACCTACAACATGTCTACCAAGTCGGGGACAAAAGACATCGGGCAGAAAAGTGACGGGGACCAATGATAACCTTTACTGAAGCCAACCTAGAGATGGTCCAGCATCCGCACAATGATGCCTTGGTAGTATCCCTCCAGGTTAGGGAGTGCCAAGTGAAACGCATCCTGATTGACCAAGGCAGCTCTTGTGACATCATGTACGTCCGATATTACAAGGAGCTCGGCCTTCACCCAGATGATATGGAACAATCTAATGGCCCAATGGTTGGGTTCAATGGAACGTCGACATGGCCACTGGAACAGTAAGCTTGGAGGTGCAGGTTGGCACCAGGAAGATCAAGATAGAATTCACCATTATCGACACACCCTCCCCTTACAACATCATCTTGGGAAGGCCATGGTTGCATGCAATGGGGGCAGTTCCCTTAACTCTGCATCAACTATTGCGATTCCCAACAGAGCATGGGATAGAGGAAGTCAGAGACGATCAGCTGCAGGCAAAGAATTGCTCCATGGCAGCAATGAAATCTACCTGCAGCATACGAGAGCCAGAAAAGGCAGAAATTGAAGATGAGGACGTGGAAGTCCTAGAAGACGTCGGCAAGGAACCGGCCGAGAAGAGCAAAGAGGCACTGAAGAAAATCCTCGTCCAGGATGGGGATGAAGAACACTTCTTTCTTCTCAGCTCGAGCCTGGCCGAAGAAGAGGAAAAAGAATTGGAAGCTTTTTTGAGAGCAAATATTGAGGTGTTTGCTTGGACACCTTACGAAATGCCTGGCATTGACCCCGAGGTCACTTGCCACAAACTGAATGTTGATAGGTCGGCCAAACCTGTAATTCAACGAGCCAAAAGACCGACGTTGATGCACGTCGAAGCAGTAGAGAAAGAAGTAGACAGACTTCTGGAGGCCAGGGCCATTAGAGAAGTACACTACCCGACATGGCTATCCAATACAGTGGTGGTAAAGAAGAAGAACGGTAAATGGAGGGTATGCGTAGACTTCACCAGCCTCAACAAAGCTTGTCCCAAAGACAGCTTTCCTCTACCCAAGATTGACCAACTAGTGGATGCCACTTCAGGGCATGGAAGAATGAGTTTCCTAGATGTCTACAGAGGGTACCACCAGATAGCCATGTACCCCCCAGACGAAGAGAAGACCGCGTTCATCACCCCAAAAGGCCTGTACTGTTACAGAGTAATGCCTTTCGGGTTGAAAAATGCAGGAGCAACTTACCAAAGGCTGGTAACCAAAATGTTCAAACACCTAATCGGCCAAACAGTAGAAGTCTACATCGACGACATGGTCATTAAGACCAAGGAGCCTGAAGGTCACCTCACTGATCTAAAAGCAGTCTTTGAAATCCTTAAAACATATCAGCTCCGACTCAATGCATCGAACTGTGCATTTGGAGTTGGATCTGGTAAGTTTTTAGGATACCTGGTGACTAGAAGGGGCATCGAGGCTAGCCCAGATCAAATCAAGGCCATCCTAGAGTTGAAGAGCCTGACGTCGGCTAAATAGGTGCAGATGCTAACTGGAAGGGCCGCAGCCCTGAACAGATTCATCAGCAGAAGCTCAGATAAGTGCAGACCTTTCTTCAACTTAGTGAAGAAAGCCACAGACTTCCTGTGGGCAGAAAAATACGAAGCCGCTTTGGCCAACCTGAAGAAGTACTTGACCATAGCTCCAGTTCTTTCAAATCCAGAACCTCGGGAGGAGCTGTTCTTGTACTTAGCTGTTTCAAAACATGCAATAAGTGCAGTGCTAATCCGAGAAGAAAAATGGGAGCAAAAGGCTATTTACTATGTAAGCAAAATCCTAGCCGATGCAGAAACGAGGTATCTATCCTTAGAGAAATTGGCACTAGCTTTAGTAATGGCTTCAAAGAAGTTGAACCATTACTTCCAGGCTCGTAAAATTGTGGTGCTAACAGAACACCCCTTGAAGTCCTTATTGCTGCAAGGAGACCTGACAGGAAGAATAGCCAAGTGGGCAGTCACCCTAGGCTAGTATGATCTGGAGTACAAGCCAAGGACAGCAATTAAAGGCCAAGTTCTGGCCGACCTCATGGCCGAGTTCATGCCAAGTTCCATCGAACATCGGGCTCCGTCGAGCCAGGATGAACGATGTCCAGACAAGCAAGAAAAAGCCCAGGCAAAGGCAAAAGAACAAAAGAAAAAAGAAAAACTCAGACCCTGCAGCATCTACATTGGCGACTCCTTTCGACTATTCGTTGATGGGAGCTCAAACTGACAGGGAGCGGGGGCAGGAGTAGTATTGATATCCCCAGATGGGCAGGTACTAGAACAGTCAATTTGTTTGGGGTTCAAGGCCTCAAACAATGAAACAAAGTATGAAACACTCATTGCAGGATTGCAGTTGGCAGCAGCAGTGCAAACAGATGATGTAATAGTTTTTTGTGATTCACAACTGATAGTTAACCAGACAACAGGCGAGTTTGCAGCCCGAGATGAACGAATGTCAGCCTACGCAAAGGAAGTTATCAGACTGTCAGCCTTGTTTCAGAACTGCCGACTATATTAGGTAAACCGAGATGATAACAACCACACCGATGTGTTGGCCAACTTAGCTAGTGCAGTACAACCAGGAAGAGCAAGGACAATAATGATTGACTACCTGTCGAGCCCGAGCATTGAACCAAAAACCATAGAGCATGAATCAATGTGCGCAGACATGGGACCAAGCTGGATGGACGCAATTGTTGCGTTCCTAAAAGAAGGGAAGCTGCCAAATGACTGCAAGGAGGCACACAAGATCAGATTAAGGTCAGCAAGATTCAGTTTGACAGCAGAAGGACATCTCTACAGAAGATCCTTCACTGGACCCCTTTTAAGGTGTGTACACCCTTTGCAGGTTGAAGATTTTTTATATGAAATCCATGAAGGAATTTGTGAAAGCCACGCTAGGGGCATCACTTGCTCACAGGGCCATTACCCAGGGGTATTGGTGGCCTTACATGCAAAAAGATGCAGAAGCCTACGTGAAGAAGTGTGAACAATGCCAAAGGTTTGCACCTTTGATACACCAGCCAACTGCTGACCTGAACCCTGTATCTAATCCTTGGCCATTTGCCCAATGGGGCATGGATCTCGTTGGGCAATTACCCCAAGCAACTGGACAAAGAAAGTACTTGCTGGTAGCAACGGACTACTTCACAAAATGGATAGAAGCTAAACCTCTTGCCAAGATCCGAGATATGGGCGTGAAGAACTTCATTTGGAAAAACATTATCACCAAGTTTGGGATTCCAAGAGCAATTGTTGCAGACAATGGAACTCAATTTGACAGTAAGCTAATCAAGAACTTCTGTGCAAAGTTCAAGATCAAGAACTATTTTTCAACCCCAAGCTTTCCACAAAGCAATAGACAAGCAGAAGCATCCAACAAAGTAATTCTGGATGGAATAAAGAAGAGGTTGTAGGCAGCAAAAGGCAAGTGGGTAGACGAATTGCCCAATGTACTCTGGGCATATCGAACTACGCCGAGAAGATCAACAGGGGAATCCCCCTTCGCCATGGCTTATGGCACAAAAGCAGTCATTCCGCTAGAGATCAACATCCCAGGAATCAGAACTCAGGAAGTAGAGAACGAGACTAAAGATGTACTTTTAACCCGAGATCTAGATCTTCTAGAAGAACGAAGGGAGAAAGCTGCAATTCAGCTCACAGCATACCAGCAGCAACTTGCAAAAGCTTATAACAAAAAGGTCAACCCAAGCGTATTTTAGATTGGTGACCTCGTCTTAAGAAAAGTCGTCGGCAACAAAAAGGATCCCAGAGAGGGCAAACTTGGCCCAAATTGGGAAGGACCCTACAGAATCATCTCGGTGCTAGTCAATGGGGCATATCGGCTTGAAGATAATGAGGGCAAAGAGTTACCAAGACCCTAGAACACTTGTAACCTGAAAATTTTTCTATTATTGAGATTTGACTTATTTTTTGCTGACGCCATAAATAAAATTCTAGCAAGATTCTTCAACACTTGTGACTGATAAAGATACATAATGTTGTTTCTGAAATGCATAAATAATGAGAACCCAAGTGGAACTCAGGTTCACATCAGGGGACAAAGAGAAGACAAAGATGTTTAACACTTGTTGAAATTTGTGGACAATTTACAAGTTAAGTTAAACCGAAATCATTGTTTAACACTTATTGAAATTTGTGGACAATTTACAAGTTAAGTTAAACCGAGATCATTGTTTAACACTTGTTGAAATTTTTGGACAATTTACAAGTTGAAGTTAAACCGAGATTATTAAACACTTGTTGAAATTTGTGGACAATTTGCAAGTTGAAGGTAAACCCAGATTATTGTTTAAACACTTATTGAAATTTGTAGCAATTTACAAGTTGAGTTAAACCAGTATGATGTTCAACACTTGTTAAAAGTTTACAAGTTAAGCCGAGAAGTTTGTATATCCGAGGTGTGTCACCCCGAGAAGATTGCACAAAGAAGGAAGAGTATGTTAAAAACATGCAGAATATTCTAAGTATAGAATCACGCAAAAGCAGTCAAAAGAAGACAAAGGAACAAGCACTCAGTGATGGAAAGCTGTATTAGCATTCAACAAAAAGGAGGCACATCGGCCATATGGAGGGCTTACATTGTTTCGAAAACAAAGTACAAAAGAAAAGACACGAAAACTAAGATTCCTCAGCATCGGTAGTGAGTTGGGTTGGGACCTCGGAAGACTGTTGAGAAGCCACCTCGGCCGCCTTCTCCGCCACAAGCTCAGCATCAATCTCTTGCAAAGTTTCATCAATACTCTTGTCGGCGAAGGGGACATCGAATAAAGTTTTCTCGGAAGTAGCTTCTTTGCGAACCTCCTCATCCTACTCATCTTAAGTCAAGTCTAGGACTTGCTCATTTTGAGGAGGAGACTTGGCCCCAGTTGCTTCCTTGGGTCTTCTCACCAGGGTCTCGTCTTCAGATTCAGATTCGTCATCGGATTGAGCTGGTGAAGGAGTTGAAGGGAACGGAAGAGGAATGGCATCAGCTTTCCGAAGTGGCGAGTCCACGGGGACCTTAAGCTTCTTTAGAAGAGACATCCAACCAAGGGTGAAACCCTTATTGCATGCCTGCTTCACTTGAATTTCATAAGCCTCCATGACGTCGGCCATACCTTGAGCATATGCCTTCTCATTGGCATCCTTGATTTCGGCTTCTTTCGTGGCCAGGGCCTCTTGAAGCTCTTTTTGGGCCAGTTCCATCTTTTTCTCGGCCTCTCTTTTCTGGGCCTCAGAGACCTTCCTAATGGCCTTGGCAGATTCAGCCTTTTCTTCGGCATCAGTTTGGGCTTTGATGGCAGGCTCAGCTTGGTCTTCCAACTTCTTCGTTTTTTACTGTAAGCCTTTATTGGTCTTTTGAAGGCTGGAGAACTCCTTCTTCATCTCGGCCAACTTCTCTCGATTTTCGAAAGATTGAATAGAGAAAGAATGGGCATGCTGGATAGCCTGAAAAAACACAAAACAAAAGTTATTAGAAAATTTCTAAGTATGAAAGAGAAGGAAAAAAGTACCAGATGAAAGATACTTACTTGAACAGAACGTTGAAGCATCAAAGCATAGTTTTCGTACTCGCTCATCTCGGCATTTCGATTAAGATCATCGGGGAGGAGCAGAGCAGTACTGAGGGCTACGCCGATATTGATGTCATCAGCACTGTCGTTAGCCATGACTGGCTTGTCTTCCAAAGTAATTTTTGGAGCCCAGGGGGCATTATTCTTTTTAGACCCCGAGGTGGTCGCAAAAGATGACCTCAACTTTTTGATTTTGGGGATTCTGATGGCTGAGCTTTAGAGCGCCTCTTCCCAACAGAGGGTTGAGATTTGTCACTCTCAGCCAACTTGGAGATCGGCAAAGTATCCACAGATTCAGTCTGAGTTACCTTAGCCTTTGGTTGAGCCTTCTTGATTCGTTTTGGCTTTGGAGGAGGTAGGGCTTGTGTTGGTTGTGCATCAACATCAGAAGGGATGCTGGCCAAGAGATCTTTTGCAATTGGTTTTGGGCGACCCATCTCGGTAGTAGAAACTGTTCGGCGTCGATGGCGGCGTTGGGATATTGGAATCAAGTATTGTCACGCCCTCAAACCCGCCCCTACAAGTGTGGGCATGACCCGTTCGAAAACGAGCATTTAACCTGTTATATATAACATACGGGGCCTTATCGGAAGCATATAATAAGAATATAATGATACATATAATCTCCATTGAGCTATATCTACATGCCAGGACCTTATATGCATCACAAGCACCATAGAAAATAGATAAAGTTCCAAACTATATCTCGTAGCATCGGTTATATAAAAATACACATACAGTCCCAGCCCCATCATGGGCTATACAAAAAAAACCATTGAAGTTCTATACTTTCAACCTTAAATGGGTAATCAAAGGTAAGCCAATATCTTAATAAACTTTACAAAAATAAATGGCTTCGTGCAGTGCCTGGACCCGCGAAGGTTGACAAAAGAAAACGGGTGTCAGGGCTAGGACTGACCACCTGGTTGGTTACCTACAGAAACAAACATAACACAGAGTGAGCCAAGCTCAGTGAATAGTAATGCATAAATAAAATAATGCTTGACTTGAAATAGAATACATCAAAGCATAACAAGGTTCACACATAGTTGGTCTGAATCTGTATTAATTTCATGACGGTCTTGGCTCATTCTTGAAACATGGTAGCTTACGACATGATATCTTGAAACATGATGGCTATAAGCCCTTAAACGTAATGGCACAAAGCCCTTAAACATGGTGGCGTTAAGCCCTTGAACGTAGTGGCACGAGGCCCTTGAATAAGTTAGCATTAAGCCCTTGAATCATGTGGCACTAAGCCCTTGAGTAAGTTGGCATTAAGCCCTTGAATCATGTTTGTATGAACTCAAGAGGTGTCTCACACGGACTCTAGAGGTGGCTCACATCGTAGCACTTAGTTCCGCGCAGCACTTTGTTTCATATTACAATTCAGAGTCTTACTAAATGAATGTTTTTCATCTTTCCCATTTCTTTCTTTACATATTTTAAAACATAACATAGTTGCATTTTATGCATGAACATAATACTTATGACAATCATTAGCTACATTTGAAGCATATAACGGTACTACTACTCACAGTGTTGTGATGACGTGCTTGTTCCTCCCGTAGTGTGCCCTGCACACATTCAAACTTACAAATTAGTTTATTTCTCTTTGTTAAATCCTCTCTTGGTTCAATTCACTTCGAATTAATTTTACACATGTTAGTAGGCATAAAATGCAAATTCTAAAAATATCCGAGGGTTCAACACGCAAAACGGAGAAACCCGTATTTTCCCACATGTGTCGCACGTGCGGCTGGGATCCCCGCATGTGCGGCAGCTGGTCCCGCACGTGCCTTTTAGGCAGAATCAAAACCCCAAATTTGTCCTTCTCCCGCACGTGCGGCCACAACCCCCGCACGTGCGACGATTGGCTCCCGCATGTGCGGCCATGAACCTCGCACGTGCGGCGATTTTGCAATTTTAGTCCGAATTTTGCTTCAAAATCACACTCTTTTGGGACACTTCCACAAGGCTCAAATTAACATGTTTAATCAATAAAACATAACCTAAAACTCATGTTAATAGGATCTCCAAATACATACATATCAATCTAGACATAACTAGATTCTTGATTCTCAAACATAACTAAACTTTCTTATGCATTCGACATCACATATATATGCATGGTGAGTTCTTCATAATTCTCATGAGAGACAAAAGATAATTCCTTCACATATATGTATAGACAACTTAGTTCAAAATCATCCAATTCAAAAGCATGTTCCAAGTCCAGGTTGTGCAATTATGATGGAATCACACTCAAATTCGAGAGAGGAGTTAGAGAAGCTAAAGAACTTATTTCTGAGCTTAGATCTTTCCAATTCTCACCAGATTATTCAATCTCTAATCTTGTTGAAGTTTCCCCTCTAGGTCTTCTCTCACTCAATCCTTTCTTGTTCCACTCTTCCCTTCACTTGTCTCCCAAGAGGGTTTTATGAGAAATTCCTAAGTCTTCTTCAAAGAGGCTTCTCATAGACATATATATATATATATATATTGAATAAAGACAAAAATCAATTGTTCAAACATCCGAAATTGAAATTTCCCAAACATGCTTAATATTACATAAAAATTATGTTGATCATATATATATATATTCAATTTCAGTTAATTAAGCCCCTAAGACTTCCAATTTCTGCTTCTAACTTAGAGATGTAACAGATATTTTCCCTTGTTGAACAGATGAATATCCTTAAACATGGGGTTTACTTACTTAGCCTCAATTTCTCAGGGAATTTCACAACAAGCATTCAAAAAGCACAGAATAGGGTCTGAAAACATATCAGAAAACATGCACGAGGGTCGGGTCATTACACTCTCCCCCCTTTAAATAAGTTGGGTCCTCCAAACTTGTTTTACCTTAGGGTAGAAACAAATGTGGATACTGGTGTTGCATTTCCTCATCTCTTTCCCAAGTCGCGTCAGTTCCGTAATGTTCTTGCCATTCCACTTTTACCATTGGAATTTATCAATTTCGTAATTGTTTCACTTGCCGGTCCAATATACGGATTGGTTTTTCCTCATAAGTTAACTTGTCATCCAACTCAATTTGGTGGTAATCAATGACATGGGACAGATCTGGAAGATATCCGCGAAGCATGGAGACATGAAACACGTTATGCACTTGACTCATAATTGGCGGAAGAGCAACCCGATAAGCCACTGGACCTACTCTTTCCAGAATTTGGAAGGGACCAATACAACGGGGTGTCAACTTACCCCTTTTTCCGAACCTTGGGTGGCCTTTCATTGGAGTGACCTTCACAAAGACATGATTATCCGCCTCAAATTCCAAGTCCCTCCGTCGGTTGTCTGCATAATTCTTCTGTCGACTTTGCGCAGTTTTCAATCTTTCCCGAATAGTTTTAACCTTTTCAGTTGTCAATTGAACAATTTCAGGCCCTAGCAAGGATTTATCTCCAACTTCAGCCCAACACACGGGAGAGCGACATGGTCGTCTATACAAAGCTTCATAGGGTGCCATATCTATAATCGAATGGTAGCTATTATTGTACGCAAATTCTACCAACGGTAGGTGGATTTCCCAACTTTCTTGAAAATCTAGCACACATATTCAGAGCATATCCTCTAGAGTCTGTATCGTTCTCTCGAACTGACCGTCGGTCTGAGGGTGGAAAGCTGTGCTGAACTTTAATTCTGTACCCATTGCTCCTTGTAAACTTTGCCAGAATCTGGAGACAAACTTCGGATCTCTATCTGATACAATTGAGACTGGAATGCCATGAAGCCTCACAATTTCGTTCACATAGAGTACCGCCAGTTTATCCGCATTGTACTGAGTTTTCACTAGTAGAAAATGAGTGGACTTAGTTAACCGGTCTACAATGACCCATATAGAATTCATACCCCGTGGTGTCCGTGGTAACCCCACAACAAAATCCATGGTTAGATGTTCCCACTTCCATTCCGGGATTGGAAGGAGTTGTAATAATCTTGCTGGTTTTTGATGCTCCGCTTTCACTTGCTGACATTGCAAACACTTTGGAGACGAATTCTGCAATCTCCTTTTTCATGTTTGGCCACCAAAAATTTTGTTTCAAGTCTCGGTACATTTTAGTACTTCCCAGATGCATAGAAAATCTTGAGGCATGTGCTTCTTCCATCAATTTCCGTTTAAGCTCCAATACGTTGGGGATACATACTCGATTTTGGAATTTGAGGACCGAATCCACTAACTGAACCCCGGTTTTGGTTTTATCTCAAACTCATCACATACCTTCTTTAGAGTATCATCCTCCATTTGATGTAACTTGATCTCTTTAAGTAAAGTCGGTTGAGCTATTACTGCTGCTAATACTACCTCCTGTCCATGTATCACAAGCTCCATATTCATTTTATCCAATTCACTTATCAATTCCTTTTGTTTCGTAACCAGGTTAGCCAAATCTCCCATATTTTTCCGACTAAGAGCATCTGCAACCGTGTTGGCTTTACCAGGGTGATAATGGATCTGTAAATCGTAGTCTTTAATCAACTCTAACCACCGACGCTGCCGCATATTCAATTCCTTCTGGGTAAAAAGGTATTTGAGACTTTTGTGGTCGGTGTACATTTCACAAGTAATGCCATACAAATAGTGCCGTCATATCTTTAAAGCAAAAACTACCGCCGCGAGCTCAAGATCATGCGTGGGATAATTCTTTTCATGGAGTTTAAGTTGTCGTGAAGCATAGGCAATAACCCTTCCACCTTGCATAAGCACACACCCTAATCCTTTATGGGACGCATCACTATAAATTACAAACCTGTCGGTACCAGACGGTAAAGCCAGAACTGGAGCTGTGGTTAACCTCGGCTTCAATTCCTGGAAAGCAGATTCCCGCTCTTCTGACCATTCGCATGCAACTCCCTTTCGAGTCAGTTGTGTAAGTGGCACGGCAATTTTGGAAAAATCTTGAACAAACCGTCTGTAATAGCCAGCTAACCCCATAAAGCTACGCACTTCAGTCACATTAGTGGGACTTGGCCAATTCATGATCGCCTCAATCTTATGTGGATCAGCAGAAACTCCTTCCTTTGTGATAATATGCCCCAGAAATGCCACCTCGAGTAGCCAGAATTCACATTTCTTTAGCTTTGCGTACAATTTCCTTTCTCAGAGGGTTTGAAGAATTAAGCGAAGATGGGTTTCATGAGCTTCCGCATTCTTTGAATAAATGAGAATATCGTCAATAAAGACCACCACAAATTCATCCAAATAGGACATAAAAACACGGTTCATCAAATCCATAAAGGCTGCTGGGGCGTTAGTAACTCCAAAGGGCATAACCAAAAATTCATAATGACCGTACCGGGTTCGAAAAGCTGTCTTCTCAACATCGTCAGCCTTGACCTTTAATTGATGGTATCCAGACCGTAGATCAATCTTGGAAAAGACTTGTGCCCCTTGAAGCTGATCAAATAGGTCATTGATTCTTGGTAATGGATACTTATTCTTGATGGTGACTTTGTTCAGTTCCCTATAACCAATACAAAGCCGGAGTGTCCCATCCTTCTTCTTCACAAACAGAACTGGTGTACCCCACGGAGATACGCTCGGACGGATGAATCCTTTGTCCAGTAAATCTTGCAACTGCATTTTCAATTCTTTCATCTCAACTGGTGACATTCTATACGGAGTCTTAGAAATGGGTTGAGTTCCTGGTGCTACTTCAATTGTAAACTCAATTTCATGGTCTATTAGCTGCCCTGGTAATTCTTCCGGAAAGACGTCCGGAAATTCACAGACAACAGGGATCATGTCGGTATTCCTATTCACCACTTGTCCCTCTAACACACTACATAAATACCCTTGACACCCTTTCTGAATTAATTTACAAGCCTTTGCTGCGGAAATCAAGTAAGGTGGAGAAGTCACTCCATGTCCCTGAATGGTAGATTATGATTGTCCCGGAGGGTGGAAACTAATTTGTTTAGTCGAACAATCTATGGTTGCGCCATATTCACTCAACCAGTCCATTCCCAGAATAATATCAAAATAGGCCATATCAAGAGGTAACAGATTGGCATATACCCGAATATCCTCAAGTTGGAGTTCACATGCAACATACACAGAAGCATAAATTATAGGGTCTCCCAAAGGTGAAGACACACACAACACATAAGACAGTTTTTCTTCAGTCTCGTCTAAATTAGGAGCAAATAGTTTCGACACAAAAGAATGCGTAGAGCCGGAATCAAATAACACACAAGCAAAGTGACCATGAACCATAAATGTACCTGACACTACCATTGCAGCATTTTGCACATCTCCTAGACCAAAGCAAATACCCTGCTTTGCCTTGCAGTATCTTTGTTATTAGTAGATTTGACCAGTGCCTTGGTGTTGGTGGTTGGTGCCGAACCCCGCTGAACTGGTAGCAGTCCTATTGCCATTTTGTTGCTGCTTCCTCTGAGGGCAATCCCTTATCACATGACCTGTTTTTCCACAATGAAAGCAGGCTCCAGACCCCCGATAGCACGTCCCACGATGCCTCTTTCCGCACTCTGAACATATGGGAATCGAACCTTGACTGGGGTAGAAGTAGTCGAAGTTCCTGAATTTTGTTTCTTGTTTGGTGGAGTAATTGTCCCCTTTGACCATTGGATATTCTGTCTCTTTCCTTTCCATTCAGAGATTCGGTTCTGATTAGCGAGGTTTCCTTCTGCTATGACCGCCCTCTCTAACACATCGACATAAGTGGGTAGTTTCAGCATATTGACCTTGTCCAGAATAGCACCCCGTAGTCCCCCTTCAAACTTCCGTGCCTTCTTATAATCCGTGTCTACCATATGAGGCGCGAACCGGGCTAGTTCCGCAAATTAGGCTTCATACTCAACAACGGTCTTATTCCCTTGTCGAAGAGTCTCAAATTCAGTTACCTTCTTATCTCGTACACTTTGAGGGAAGTACTTATCATAAAAAAATTCCAAGAACCTCTCCCATGTCAACCCTTGATGCATAGTTCTTGTAAGCATCCACCACCTCCGCGCCTCGTCTTCAAGAGTAAAGGCAGCCAGTTGCACCTTTTAAGCTTCGGTGCAAGGAAAAACTTCAAATAACTTCTCTATTCCCAACACCCATGCCTCTACTTTCATTGGCTCTATTCCTCCTTTGAAGGATGGCGGCTTTATCTTTTTAAACTCCTTAGTGAGGGTAATGGTCTGGCCTTCAATATGAAAGTCTTGTACTACAGGTGGAGGTATCGGTTGTGGTGGCGGTTGATGTTGGGGCTGTTGCTGTTGTTACCGTAATGTTTCCGCCATTTCCATGATCATTCTCTCCATCCTGTCCAGCCGTGCTGAAGTAGAATCTTCCGCATCTTCTGTCCTTGTCCTCACCATAGCCTACACAACAATCAATTATATCCAATAGACATAATTCCAAATTGTTAGCATTATCAGAGTTCATATAACGTTGCTATCGACTTTTCATTTACTTTCAGGGTGTCATGCATAATGCCTAAATGTTTTCTAGACACCCTAAAACTCAATGGGTTCGTGTGTGAGATAGCAACTCGTGCTCTGATACCACTTGTTACGCCCTCAAACCCGCCCCTACAAGTTTGGGCATGACCCGTTCGAAAATGAACATTTAACCTGTTGTATATAACATACGGGGCCTTATCGGAAGCATATAATAAGAATATAACGATACATATAATCTCCATTGAGCTATATCTACATGCCAGGACCTTACATGCATCACAAGCACCATAGAAAATAGATAAAGTTCCAAACTATATCTCGTAGCATCGGTTATATACAAACACACATACAGTCCCAGCCCCATCATGGGCTTATACAAAAAAAAATCATTGAAGTTCTATACTTTCAACCTTAAATGGGTAATCAAAGGTAAGCCAATATCTTAATAAACTTTACAAAAATAAATGGCTTCGTGCAGTGCCTGGACCCGCGAAGGTTGACAAAAGAAAACGGGTGTCAGGGCTAGGACTGACCACCTGGTTGGTTACCTACAGAAACAAACATAACACAGAGTGAGCCAAGCTCAGTGAATAGTAATACATAAATAAAACAATGCTTGACCTGAAATATAATACATCGAAGCATAAAAAGATACACACATAGTTGGTCAGAATCTGTATTAATTTTATAACAGCCTTGGCCCATTCTTGGAACATAGTAACTTGTAACATGACAACTTGAAACATGATGGCTATAAGCCCTTAGACGTAATGGCACAAAGCCTTTAAACATGGTGGCATTAAGCCCCTGAGCATAGTGGCACGTGGCCCTTACATAAGTGGGCATTAAGCCCTTGAATAAGTTGGCATTAAGCCCTTGAATCATGTTTGTATGAACTCAAGAGGTGTCTCACACGGACTCTAGAGGTGGCTCACATCGTAGCACTTAGTTCCGCGCAGCACTTTGTTTCATATTACAATTCAGAGTCTTACTAAATGAATGTTTTTCATCTTTCCCATTTCTTTCTTTACATATTTTAAACATAACATAGTTGCATTTTATGCATGAATAATAAACTTATGACAATCATTAGCTACATTTGAAGCATATAACGGTACTACTACTCACAGTGTTGTGATGACGTGCTTGTTCCTCCCAGAGTGTGTCCTTCACACATTCAAACTTACAAATTAGTTCACTTCTCTTTGTTAAATCCTCTCTTGGTTCAATTCACTTCGAATGAATTTTACACATGTTAGTAGGCATAAAATGCAAATTCTAAAAATATCCGAGGGTTCAGCACACAAAACGGAGAAACCCGTATTTTCCCACATGTGCCGCACGTGCGGCTGGGATCTCCGCATGTGCGGCGGCTGGTCCCGCACGTGCCTTTTAGGCAGAATCAAAACCCCAAATTTGTCCTTCTCCCGCACGTGCGGCCACAACCCCCGCACGTGCGGCGATTGGCTCCCGCACGTGCTGCCATGAATCCCGCACGTGCGGCGATTGGCTCCCGCATGTGCTGCCATGAATCCCGCACGTGCGGTGATTCTGCAATTTCAATCCAAATTTTGCTTCAAAATCACACTCTTTTGGGACACTTCCACAAGGCTCAAATTAACATGTTTAATCAATAAAACATAACCTAAAACTCATGTTAATAGGATCTCCAAATACATACATATCAATCTAGACATAACTAGATTCTTGATTCTCAAACATAACTAAACTTTCTTATGCATTCGACATCACATATATATGCATGGTGAGTTCTTCATAATTCTCATGAGAGACAAAAGATAATTCCTTCACATATATGTATAGACAACTTAGTTCAAAATCATCCAATTCAAAAGCATGTTCCAAGTCTAGGTTGTGCAATTATGATGGAATCACACTCAAATTCGAGAGAGGAGTTAGAGAAGCTAAAGAACTTACTTCTGAGCTTAGATCTTTCCAATTCTCACCAGATTATTCAATCTCTAATCTTGTTGAAGTTTCCCCTCTAGGTCTTCTCTCACTTAATCCTTTCTTGTTCCACTCTTCCCTTCACTTGTCTCCCAAGAGGGTTTTATGAGAAATTCCTAAGTCTTTTTCAAAGAGGCTTCTCATAGACATATATATATATATATATATTGAATAAAGACAAAAATCAATCGTTCAAACATCCGAAATTGAAATTTCCCAAACATGCTTAATATTACATAAAAATTATGCTGATCATATATATATATATTCAATTTCAGTTAATTAAGCCCCTAAGGCTTCCAATTTCTACTTCTAACTTAGAGATGTAACAGATATTTTCCCTTGTTGAACAGATGAATATCCTCAAACATGGGGTTTACTTAGCCTCAATTTCTCAGGGAGTTTCACAACAAACATTCAAAAAGCACAGAATAGGGTCTGAAAACATATCAGAAAACATACACGAGGGTCGGGTCATTACAAGTATGGAGCCGAGGTTGACGGTTGATCAGCTGGATCAGAAGTTGACCCTTGATCTGTCCGAGATGTGGATACAGTCTATGGAGTTGTGGCAGAAGGTGGAGAAAGGCTTTTCTTCTTCCTCTTAGGGATGTCGGGCGGAGCTGACCTATAGGTTGGGATAAAGTTGAGAAGCAAAGGCGCCTTCCGTTTATGGATTGGCAGGTTTAGTAGCTTCTTTAAATCCTTGCTGGGGAGGAAGGATTGGCGAAAATTCTTTGGAGGCTGAGGAAGAACTGCAAAGATAGAACAGCACAGACACTAGAACAGAATACTAAAAACTTTATGCAAGAAGATAATAAAACTTATGAAGGGTGGCCCTTACCAGCTCCTTTCTCGAAAACTGTTCGGCTTAAAGGATAAAGATGGAGGTCATCGTTTGGCTGAAACTCCCAATTGCCCGAGACGATGAAGTAATCATCTCCAGCGCCCTTGTTGGAGTCGGGGAGGTCGGCTACGATTTTATATTCAGTGGATCTCGGCTTGAGGTAATAGACATAGTCCGTGTCTTTTCTAAGGCGACACATGGTATAACAATACTGGAAATCGGCAAGCATAATCCTGACATTCTCTTATTTGACTAAAGTTGTGGTACCAGTAATAACTCGGTAAGAATTGATGGCGAGTTGCATTGGGTTCAACTTATAGAAGTGAAGAATTTGACGGAAAAAATGGTCAAGTGGAAACCGAAGTCCACACTTAATAAAAGCAACTACAGGGAAGGGCATGGAGTTGTCTGTAGGCATGATGGAGTCATCATCCCCAGCCAACCTCAGATTGACATCAGCTGGGATTTCAAACTCTTGCCTAAAAAATTCTAGCTTGGAGGGAGTGTCTACCCGATGTTTCTACATACCCATGATATCAGGATAGCTAAAGGTATTGGATTTCAGAAAGAAGATGTATCAAAAAAGGGTTATTGGGACCTCAACAAAAACCTAGGTTTGAGCTGGTGCAGAAATTTGTAAGGGATGTTTCAGTTTTGCCCTAAATTATGGGTTCTACAGACAAATCCCAAACCTAAATATATGAAAACAAAGACTGAAGGCACGAATCTGAAAAAGACACAAAAAACAGAAAATAAAAACGGAGTTTCAGAATCAAGAACAGAGATGGTCTATCAAGAGCATAAAGAATACAAGGAGTATAGGGCCAAGAACAGTGGCAAAAATACAGGGAAGTGGTGAAACAATGCGAGTGTTCAAGATATGGGTAAAGGCAAAATCGTGGAAAAAACACATGTATGATTCACAGATTAAAAATTTGAACAAATGCAGTAATGGCAACAAGTTCAAGAAAAAATTAAGAAACTGAAATAAGAAGGAATAGTGTATTACCAGAGGAAGAACGAAGCCGGTGTTAAACGTTGCCGAGGTCAGACGATAGTGGCAGACCAGAGAATCAGCACGAACCTAGTCAAAGAAAGAAAACACCGGTGGCTGCAGAACTTTGGAAGCTTGAGCAATAGAGGATTTCAAAGGGTAAAGCAAGAAAGAGAGAGAAAGAGCTTCAGACGCGAAAGAGTAAAGTGAAAAGACGGGGGAAAAAGAAAGAGTTTGATTAAACTTGAAACGGCAGCAAAAAAGGAAAATTAATGATTCTAGAAAAACGAATTCGTCAGGCGGCGCATACAAGCGCAAAAACGATCTACAAGCACGTCTGGAGTACGATCCAGTAAAAAGAAGACGCGTGGCTGAAACAGTTGAGTTGTTTGTGCACAACAGCTCACAAAATTCTTGATCTTTAAGAAGACATGTCGGCCTAAGATGATGATCTCGGATTAACCCGATGAATTAGCATGAGGTACTGATATAGGTTTCATCACCTCAGAATAGGTAATAGAACTTAGGGGGCAGTTGTGGGGATATATTTTTTTGAGTACCAACACGTGGCAAGGTGACGCCGACGTGTCAGCCGAGGTGCCACGTGTCCTGGTCGTTATGCCAAGGTCATCTCGGTTAGGCCGAGGTTATCTCCGAAGATATCAGAATCCAAGATAAGCGGATAAGAGATAAGTGACAAGAGTCCTAGAATAAAAAGAGACTTAGCCCAGATAAGGATAAAGCTCTCAGAGAGTTTATCTTTATCTCTTGAGGAAGTCCAAAGTAAGTACTGAAGAGGAATCCATAGAAATCAGGCTTCTATTAGGATTAGGATTGAGGTAACTATAAAAGAGAGGTACCCCCATGAGTCTAAGGTACGCAATTTATATTCTGTCTAGTGAGTTAAACACTATTGATTATCTTTGAGAGATATACTAACTTGATTGTCAGAATGCCCCTGGGTGGACGAACCACTGCCGGAATCTTCTCTTTCTGTTACAGGTTAGCCAGGTGTCATCTATTCTGCCAGTGTTCTCCAGTTGAATACTGAGTCGGGCAGTGTGATCAGAAAATCACTCATACAAGTATCAAATCAATATGCATAGATATAACATAAATCAAAGTGACCTCCAGCTGAACGAGCAATTGCAATTGCAATTGAATATATAAAACAAACTTGAACTATTCTATATTATGTATATATATATATATATAGATATGAAGAGATGAAGAGATTACTTAACTAGTATATCATTCATAGAATAGTGATATACTTAACCAGATTAAATAAAAATCCAGATCATTACCTCTCTTATATCAAAATCAAACAAATATGCATCAATGTATAAACCTATACACACATATATAGCAAGAATGCAGTGATTAAAACTTAAATAGATTGATACAACAATTGAATAAAACAAAAAGAAAAAAAGAATAACTCAAACTTCATGAACAGAACTAAAACACAACTCTTTAGAACAAACTCGAAACAAGTAAGCATCGATAATTGAGAAAAGTCGAAGCCAAGTACTCGCAAAATCACTAGAACAAATGCAAGTTAAATAAGCTCCAAGTTTTCAACAATTCGAAGAAGAAATTGAAAAAATCTATTGAACGAGTCGATGATTCTTTCGAAAATCAAAATGGAGAGCGTTGAGGTTTGAGAGCTGGAGCTATCAAATAAACAATATATAAATGTTTGTTATGTTCTTTTATGGTGGAGAGAGACAGAGAGAGAGGAACGAGAGGGAAATATGTTGTCCATAGTGGCAAAGGCGTCTTTTTTTTTCTTTTTCTTTCTAGAAAGTCATCAATTCGAAGCTCTACGGCTCTATCAAAGTCAAATATGATTGAATCTGAAGTTCTATGACCGAAGCTTAGCACGCATGACTTCAACCAAGATCTGAACAATGAAAACAATGGTCATCCGCATATCTACACCAATCCTCTGTAGTCTCGGCCATTGGTCTCCAAATCTACACTGATCCGCCATCGTACTGCGCCATCATAACAAGGCTCTCTCGATTTTTACTTGCAGCTTGATCTGGAGACAGGGACGACGGAGGAGGCTAGAGGAGGATCATTGATGGGAGACGACAAAGGAGTGCGATGAAAGAGCAGAGAGAGAGAGAGAGAGGGGGGTTTAAGTGTTGGAAAAAATGGTTTTATGGTGACTTTAATGTGAAATTAAAGTAGGTCTCAACCATTGGTTGAAATGGGATTAAATGGGTTTAGACTCTTTGTAACAAGGTCTTTACACCACAAAAAGAATGACAAAAAATTATTAAGAATTGAATGAGAAATTGTCTCATAAAGATGATCTCATGAATGAGGTATTGGGAATTGTGTATAACTACCAATCCCACATTGGTTGTAGAGGAAAACTTTGATGAGAATTTAAACTTTAAGATTTTGATAAGGACATAAGTCCTTTGGAGCATCTAAATTTTTTGAAGGAAATGAGTTATGGGTGCTTCAAGGATGGACTTGGGCCAAGACTATGGTCTAAATTGGTTATGAAAAAATTGTCACACGCATGCGCGCCGCCCTCCCGCCTGGGCTGGGCCGGGTCTGGGTCCATGGTCCGTGATCCGTGGGTACTTAGGGTTAGGCTTGGCCCACCCATCTTAATCTTTTTGGGCCAAGCCAGGTCTGTGGACTGCAGGAATATATACACAAAACCTATGTGTATAATAGAGTTGGTAACTCCTCTATTCATGATGGATTTAATCCATTAGTTTTGCAGGTTAATACATAATTGATTTCTGCATTAGTGGCCAACCTTCATGGCTAGAAGGTTTCTCCTCTCTCCTCCATTGTGTATAAAAGGAGGCCCATCTCCCTTGGGTTAAATACAGATTTTTTGCTCTCTTATTATAGTCAAGTTAGTCTCCTCCTATAATATATTCTTCCTGTGTGAGAGAGTGTTGCCATTGTTGGTTCGCCAAAGCTATCAGAAGGTGCTTCTGCGTTAGCCAGTCTAAACCGTCGTATCTTGGAAGACAAAAGTCGACGTACCTCCAACACCCATAATGAGATAGTTAATCTGTTTTAAGGAGACTGTGGTATCACACAAGCTTCAGTTTACGCTTCTTTACCATTTTATTGTATTGTCTATTTCTGTGTAATATCATTGTAAATTCCAGCATATTTTCTTAGTCTGTAATTTATTTGATTAATTATGAGTTTATTTATTTTAGTTAATTATATTAATTTATACAACAATATTAAAACAGATTATCTATTTATTATAAAATTAGATAATTAGATTCATATGTTATGTGTAATATTTTCTCTACAATTGTACACTGTTATTGCATCTGTAGAATATTTTTTTTTTAAAAAAAAAAACACAGAATGTGATTTATTATTACTGGAATCCACATAGGAAATACCACTGTGGCATTCACATGAATTCATGAATACTACATACATGCTTGCAACTGCTTCCGAGGCCCATTGTTTGGTCTATAAAATGCTTGATTAAAATTGGTTGTTTCTAATTTATGCAAGCAAATTTAGATATGTATATTTGTCTATTCTGTTCATAGACTAGGAGTGTATGCTACTGTTGTGTTGGAAAAACAGACACTGCTCTTTATGATAACTGAATGAATCTTTATTTGGTTCCAAGTTTAGCAATTAAATGTATTTCTTATGGTGTTTGGTTTTAGTATAATTTATTCAGCAATGTTAGGAATCATGAAAAGTTTTTCATGAAAATAATTATGAAAGGTTTGTGACCTTTGGATTACACTTAGAATAATGCAACACACACTAGTCAAGGTAATCTAAGAGTCACAAATCTTTTATAATCATTTTCATGAAAAAAATTTCGTGATCCCTAACATTTCTCTAATTTATTTGTTAAGTATGATTTCTAGGCTCCTACCATGACTAACATGCTCATGACTATCAATTTTCTAGTCCAGGATTTTCTAAAAATCTAAAATTAGTTGCATGATTTTATTAGGACAACAAAAATAGAGTTCTAGTGCGGTATAAATAAAAAATTGTGTTAATATTCAACATGCTGAATATATATATTAATTGGTATATCACTTAATATATTAACAGATAATATAATATGACATAATTTAAAATTTTTTAAATATTTAAAATTTATATAATGAGTGATATTATAATTTCAAAATAATAATATTATAATATATATTAATATATTAATTAATATCTACACCCTAAAAAATACCCTAGAATATCAATTCCCCGACCAACCATAATTGTAGTGGTGGACATTTGAAAATGGGCACGTGAATTACCCAAAATAAAGGACAAAATTAATAGTGACGGAGATGTGAAAAATACTTTACAAATAACAAAAATAGAAAACGATAATGAATGCAAACAAAGATCTAACCAAAAACAGAGAAGTTTCAGAGCTTTTGTATTGACGGCCAGCACAGGAACGAACTTTGATCGTTCAAATCTCGCATTCAAACAAACAAAATCAATCAAAATTCTCTCTTCACCACCCAATCCGATCTTTCAATCAAATGAGTGGCAGCGAAGGGAGCTCTGGTCATTCGGCCGGAGATTCGGCGGCGGCGGAGAAGAAGGCGAAGTCGAAGGTGAGCAGAACGTCGATGATTCTGTGGCACTCTCACCAGAACGACTCCGCCGCCGTGCGGAAGCTGTTGGAGGAGGATCAGTCTCTGGTCCACGCTATCGATTACGATAATCGCACTCCGCTTCACGTCGCCTCTCTCCACGGCTGGACCGATGTTGCCAAATGTTTGATCGAGTATGGAGCTGATGTCAACGCCCAAGATCGTTGGAAGAACACTGTAAGTAAATGTGTTTGATAGAGTAGATTTGATGAATGAATCCATGTGTTGTTGAATTTGAAAAAACTGTTCTGATTTGTGTGTGATATACCGTATTTTTAGATTTATTACTAGTTTGAATATTTGTTTATGTTGTCTTGAGTCGATTTTCATTGGTGTATTCATCATCAGAGATGGTCTGATTGTTAATTTAGAGCCAATTGAGTTTCGTTAACTGTTGTTTATTGTCGTTTGCTTTTAGAAATGAAGTTTTCAATGCATATAGTGTGAATATTTGTTTATGTTGTCTTGAGTGGATTTTTATTGGTGTATTTGTATCATCAGAGGAGGTCTGATTGTTAATTTAGAGCTAATTGAGTTTTGTTAACTGTTGTTTATTGTCGTGTGCTTTTAGAAATGAAGACTTCAATGCATGTATGCTATACCCGTATTCTTGGATTAACTAGTTTGAATATTTGTTTATGTTGTCTTGACTGGATTTTTATTGGTGTACTTTTATCATCAGAGAACGTCTGATTGTTAATTTAGAGTTAATTGAGATTCGTTAATTGTTGTATATCGTCTCGTGCTTTTAGAAATGAAGACTTCAATGTATACTTGCTATGTGCATATATGTACTGTTTAGAACTCTAGATGATCTCTTGAATAAGCAGGCACTCTAGAGCCACTTGAAAAATCATCGTTGTTGTTTTATTCCCTTGTTTAGAGACTTCTAGCTAAGAATAGCATGGCAATCATGCAAATTATGTGTAGAGGCAATAAAAGGCAATTTCTTTAGGTGCCAGTGTTCATCCATGTTTTTACTGCAGAGCATTGTGGACCCTCATCCTTGTGGAATGCCATCTTTGCATCCTTTTGATAGATGACGTGATATATCTGCTTTGTTAGTGCTTTTGGGCGTGAGAATGGTTTGTGAACTCTGTGTTGAATCTGTTATGGAGCTAGGCACGCTTGTTTTTCATAGATGCAACTGCAATGTTTTGGTTTATATCATATTCAATTAGTTTATGAAGTTTTTAAATATTTTAAAAGCGAGGCTTTTGTAATCTTGAACTCTTCTTTTGACACTAGGCAGACCTCAATGGTGTGCACTGAGCTCCACGTAAATAGTAAACTGTCTCCTTTTTGTTTCCACTGACATTAAGATGATACTTGGTTTTCCTTAATCCAGGCTCTATCTTGTAAGGAAGCACTTGCTACGATGTTTAAGTGGTTGAACCATTTGCGAATATGATTTTGTTTATATCCTTTCAAAAAGTGAAGTTAATGCTGCTGAGTTTTGTATTTCATCTGCCTTTATTACATTCTGTTGCTCTATTACGTGAATAGCATTATTTTTTTCCCCATGCTTGTTCTTCTGCGTTACAAATTATCAATTTTTGTTTTCTACATGCCTATTTCTTATTCATTCTGCAGTTCTCATCCAGCTTTAGTGTTTACAATTATGCTGCCAATGTTGTTTTCTGAACTTGATATCACTCATGACAGCCTCTAGCTGATGCAGAAGGAGCTAAAAAACAGGCCATGATTGAGTTGTTAAAGTCATATGGTGGTCTGTCCTACGTAAGTTCAATGCTTTCCATTGCACTCATTTTATTTATTGTCAAATTTGAATGTTTACTAGTACATTTTATATTATTTTGGCTTTGTGCTTGTATTGTGCTTGAATGTTCTTCTTTCATTCATTTTTTCCCCTTCACTATTCTTTGTAAGCTTGGTGTGGTTGGTGGCTGTTTCACAAGCTGTGAATGTTGAATGTATCTCCAAATTGCTAATAATTGTTTATGTTGAAGCATTCCTTCAAATATGCAAATGTAAATTATGAAATTATGGTGCCTGTTGCTTGGTTTTGGATTTACAAGCTTTTCTCTAAGTTGTTTTCCAGAATTATCGATGAACCATAATGTCAACTTTATTCACACTGAAACTGTCTACTCTTTTTTGCTGTTTGTGCTCTTCTACAGTGTTGTTATAATTGCTCTGTTGAACTTGTGATGTGGATTGTATGCAGCACGATGTGGAGCATAATTAATACTTTTCCTATATTAGGGCGACTCCTTATTGCTTAATATCATAGTTGTCAAATCGGGATTGAAATCATGAATCAAAATGGTCTTATACCGAATTGCGAATTCAATTGAATCGTGTATCATAAAGATGTGATCACTTTTTCTAAATTACTTTGAAAAATATATCTACTCACTTAGATGTTAAATATATCTTATAAACTCTTGTATTAGAATCGTATGATTTGATTCGATTCAGTGGGTAATCGATATGAATAGGTTGCATGAATTGCAAACAACTGTGAATCCTGGGTGAATGGTTGATAGTGAAACGATCAATTCACTTGCGATTCGCTGAAATTGGTTATTAGCCTTCTCTTTTGCTCTTTATTTGCTAGAAAAGGGTTCACACAACCTTTTTAAAGCCTTTAGGGTTACTGTATGCGATCCTTTGACTTTGTCCTTCCTTATTTACTCTCAAAGACTCAAACCCTAGGGAAAAAAAAGAACATTCTCTCTCTACAAATTCTAAGCTTGCACTTTCAACTTTGTCCAAGTGTTTACACTTATAAAAAGAATCTTTTGAAGGCATTAAGTGAGATTTTTAAAAAAGTTAAAGAGATTTGGGTTTCTTGACCACCCTTTGAGGTGAGTATTCTATTACTTTAATTGTAAAAGGTTTCAAATATTGTTGTTGAGTTATTGTTACTTGAAAATTGAGAGTTTGTCTTTATTTACTTTATTTATTAAAAATGGTTGATAAGAAATTTCTAAAGGAAAAAAGGTAAGATGGTGATCTTACATGAGACCCATGTCTACTTCTTACTTACTAGACCACATGATCATCGTTCAAAACAACATTTTCATTGATTTAGGTCTAAATATTTTATATTTAGAAGATATATTTAATATCGAAGTGTGTAGATATATTTTTATTTAGAAAAAGTGACTAAATCTTTATGATTCACAATTTGATTGCGATTCCGTATAAGGTCATTTCGATTCACGATTCGAATCCTGATTTAACAACTATGCTTGGGATATAATAAGAAACTGATTAAAGGTGATGCCTTAATTGTCATTCAAGATCAAGGCAAGCAAAATATGGCTTGCCTAGCCTAGACCCAGACATCAAGTTTCAAACATGTAAAGGAAGCTTTTTGGAACTTCCTTAATAAGCCAAAATATCTCATTTATATAAACCATATTAAAAAGGGAAAATAGGTTATTAAAAAATGGATAGAGTCTGAACAAAATGTTACATGGAATGAGATTGCATCTCCCTCGCAAAGGACGGTGCTTGTCAGATTTGACAGGAAGATTTGTTCCTAGGGTTCTGTCTTTAGCCTTTATATTTTGCTATATTCCTAACCAAATAACTGAGAAAATATGAAACCATGGTAAATGAGTCGATCCAAATTCATTTGAATACCAACACAGGATGTCTACCTCATATTGCATTTGCTAGTAAAATTGGAGTAATCAATTGGAACTATAGTTCTAATCATATCTTGGTATGCATTACTATGTGATGATCGAGTTCTAACATAGTTCTTCTGTTATATGTTTAGATATGAGAAAAACAAAAGGAAACAACTACTGACTGAATTCCCTTCCAACCATCAAATTATCAGGAAGAGAATGCTATTTATGACCGGATTTATTTCATAGTGTATTGATGCTACAAGAGCCATGTGTATGTGGGGGACCCACCATAACCAAACCAAACCAAACCAAACCAAACCAAACCAAACCAAGCCTTAAGTTTCATCAAATGGGGTTGGCTACATGAATCCTTCTTCTCCACGCGGCCCTATCAAAGAACATTTCGTTAGTCAAATTAAGTAGATCCATATCTCTATTTACAATGCTAACCAACGTTAATCTAGGCCTACCCTGTCCCCTAACACTTCCATCTACCGTTATAGCATCGCATCTCTTTACTACTGCCTCTGTTGGTCTCCGTTGAATATAAACAAACCATCTCAATCAATTCTCTCTCAACTTATCTTCTATCGGTGCTATTCCTACCCATTCTCGAATACACTCATTCCTAATTCTATCTTGTCTAGTCTTGCCACACATCCACCTTAGCATTTTCATCTCAGCCACACTCATCTTATCTACATGTTATTTCTTGGTTGCCCAACACTCCGTCCTGTACAACATCGCTGGTCTAATAGTCGTTATATAGAACTTACTTTTAAGTCTAAAGGGTATTCGTTTATTGCACAGTACCCCATATGCACTTCTCTACTTACACCATCCCGCCTTAATCCTATGGGCCACATCCGCATCAATCTCCCATGCTGTTGTGATAATCGACCCTAAATAACGAAAATGTTCACTCTTAGACAGTTCTTGGTTTTCAATTTTCACTTCTGCTTTGCTTTCATTGTTACTGTTACTAAATTTACACTCCATGTGCTTTGTCTTAGTTCTGCTTATTCAGAATCCTTTAGATTCAAGAGCTTTTTTCCAAATCTCCAACTTTGTATTAACTCCTTCTCTAGTCTCATCCACCAGTACTATATCGTTTGCAAAAAGCATACACCATGATACACCTTGGGGGACCCACCATATTTTAAAAATAGTGAGAATTACCATGCTACATATAAGAAACCAGAAAGGGGGTGAAGAGTTCCAGTGAACAATTTCAGTGATATATAGCAGCCCTCTATCAGGAAAATAAGGTTTTAACTGGGATGTTGGATCATTAGAATGCCTCTTGTCAAAACTTCTATAAGTTCAAAATTTACACCCGCATAACAGCATATCTTGGAGCGAATGAAATCGTCCAATGAAATGATCACACAGACATCTATGTTACTATTGAGTCAATTACTAAATGCAACAGCCAATGCAAATAAAAATTAACAATGTCAATATTTTCTAGTAGCCAACTTGACAGTATAATAAGAACATCAATATCCTCGTGAAACAAAAATCATTCCATTGAATAGATTAGACATAAAACACAAGCACCATAGTTCGGATTGTAGGAAGATCCTAGCAAATCTAGTGTGGCTTAAGATTAGCTCAACCAAACGACCAGTTGAACTGATTGATTCCTGTGATGAAAAAAGGCTAAAAGATAGATTGTATCATAGAACTCGTTTGTTTTGAAATCAAGCTCAATCTCACCTAAGTGACACTCTACATTTGTCGGACAACCAAGCTACTGAGCTTGGATTCAAATAAACTCAATTGACACCAGTTCAAGATTGTTCACTGTGGAGGCAACAAACCTCAACCCTAATTCAGGGGTCATTAATTTCACAACTGACATTTGAGCAACCTACCACTCACCTTGATTCAGCTTGTTCATGACCTTACTATGGGGGTGTTTGGGAAGAGAGTTGGGCTAAAATAGCCCAGTAAAAGACAAAATAAGCTAAAATAGTCAATAAGACAATGTCACATTCAACCTATAATCATTTCATTTTTTCTTTCACAACTATCAAATCAACTATAAAAAAGGCCAACCAACTTCCCAAACACAACTATTTTAGTTAGGCTAAAATAGCCAAAAAGTCAACTTTCCAAACGAGGCCTATAAATTATTAGCTTCATCGGAACACCATCAGATGAAATGAAATATTCCATATACAACGATAACACAATTATTATGCAATGATAAAGAATGCATATATTAAGCTCCGTTATCAAAACTTACGATTCACGATTCGATTTACAATTTTTTCAAAATCGATACGAATCTATAGATAGATCTACCTTGGAAGTGAATCTATAGTGAATCGCACGATTCACGATTTTATTTACTTTTTATGATTCTTGCAATTTTTAAAACTATGTTGTTCGACTTGTTTTGATTCTTTCTCTCTCCCTCTTTGGTGAAAATGACATAAATACGACTTCGAATACGGTTCAATATGAAAACAACCAATATATATAAATGATTTGTTATTATTTTAATGATCAAAGAGTTTTTAATAGGATTTGATTAGATTTAGTCAGACCCAACATGTTTTTAATATTTTTTTTTTGATATTTTTATATCTTCTAAAGATGTTTAAAGTTAAAATAACTTGCACCATACCACCACGCCTTCCTTAGGGCTTAGTCTCAAGGAGGTCATAGGGGGGAATTAAACTAAGGGAGTGCAAGCACTTAAGTGCTTTGCCAAGGGTGGAGAGATTTTCTGTTATATGTGCTAATCTAACAACTAACAACTAACATTTGCCGATAAAAAAAAAAAAAAAAAAGTAACTTGCACCATAAATTATCTGTTGCTATTTTATTGAAAATAAATATATTTCAATATGAGTGAGTTTAGTTAATCCTAGTAGTTCCGCAAATATATATATAAAACACTTTTTTGAACAATAATCAAATATAATTTTAAATGTTTTTATGTTTTAAAATAAAATATTCCAATTAATCTTTTCTTATTATCGAGTCATTGTTACTTAGAAAGGTATGTATGCTTATTGTCCAATTATCAATATCATTGTTAAGTTATTGTTCTTGAAAGTTGAGGGTTTGTCTTTGTTTACTTTCTTTATTACGAATGGTTGATTAGCAAAATCTACAAAAAGGAAAAAGGGAAGGTTGTGATCTTACATGGGAATTTATGTTAACTTCTTACCTATTAGACCCCGTGATCATCATTCCAAACAACATTTTCATTGATTTAAGTCTAAATATTTCATTCCCAAGTAAAATGTATGCGTGATGCAAACTCCAGTGGTTTTACCTCTTTTTCTGTCAATATAGTCATGACATGTGAGGTTAAACTTTAAGATGTTAGAGACAATTTAAAGTTTGTCTTTGGTCTTATATTTTTTCTTTGTTGCTTTCTGAATCATTATTTAGTGATAGCTTCTGTGATGGTGTGCCTTCCCTTGGCATTTTATTTGAAGTATCCGTCAAAAGTTGGCTAACATTATCCGAGTCATGGACACTGTGTTGGCATGGAGCTGCAGTTTCAACTTTGGAATATGTGCAGCTTTCAGATATGAAAATAATTGTTTAGTGTATATGATTCAAATTTATATGAGCATAATTACTTTTGAAAAAATTTCTCCATGAAGCTTACAATGCACCAGGTCTCACCTGCAAAAGTCGTACTTTAAATCTTCAACTGGAATGGATGTATGTGGTGAGAACAGAAGGCTTCTGGATCTAATATGGGTTTGGAACTCATGTTTTTTGGTTAAGAAAAATATCATTCGAAAAATGCCAAGGGGGCGTCACTCCACCCTTGAACAATTTTGGAGCAATTTGATGAGGTTGATTAGGTTGTGTAGGGATTGTCACTGATTAATATAGTAACTTGTGACCTAAGTTTCAAGGTGTCACGGGATGTAATTTTAGTGATCTCAGGGACAGCTACTGCATTACCAGCCAGTAAAGATGTTTAGGAGGATAATCAGTGTATCAGGTAGTAGTGTACATAAACCAACATCGTGTTATCCTTTGGAATCTGTCCATCATATAAGACTAAAATCTACACAAAATTATTTAAAATTCAGTGGCCAACTTCAATTATTCATAGAGCTTGAACATGAAGATGCACTATACATTAGTCATACTCATCCATTGATCCTTAGTTTCTAGCTTATTAATGATCTACTATATAATACTAGATTACTTAATGAAAAAGTTAATATTCCTTCTTGATATTGTAATTATGTGCTCTTGGTGGGCTCTCATATCCTAGATTTTGCTGCAGGGACAAAATGGAAGCCATTTTGAACAGAAGCCTGTTCCACCTCCTCTACCAAATAAGTGTGATTGGGAGATTGATCCTTCTGAGCTGGACTTCTCAAACTCAAATATCATTGGGAAGGTATGATGTTGTTTGCCTAAATACTGTCAATACGCTGATTGAATTAAAATTGGAAGCTGGGATATAAGATTGGTCTAATGATCCACTGTTACCAGGAAGTATGTCTGATCTATAATGGCAGTTTGGTAAAGATTTCTTTCTTTGCCACCATTTTTAGGGGCAGTCGTGTTTCATGATTAACATGGATTAATAGTATTCTATAAGCAAAATGTATGCTTTGCTTCTCATCACTAGCAGTGATAAAAGTATAGCTGGAAAATTTGCTATTCTGTCTAATTCTGACCTCAAATTTTTCCTTATGTGATGATGTGATCAAATTTCATATACTGGAGTTTGTCCTTCTACACACGTAAATTGGAATGCTATTTTGTTAGGCGTCATTATGCACTACTTTCCTGTATACATCTAGGTGAGGCGTGTCTCGAAATTACTGGAGACACATTAAGCTCAAGGTTGTTTCAGTTTCAAAAACTCTGGCTACCAGAGGTTTAGGGTTCTTATATGAGATTTAATGGTCTCTTGGTTAGGAACAGACATTTCAAAATAGGCGCCGTAGCAATGTCGGACATGGGGACACGTATGGGACATGCCAAATGGCGTGTCCCTTTAATTTTATTATTTTTTGCCAGGGACACACTGCGGGCATGTGTGTCCAAATCTGGACACGGCGGGGGTATTTTTAAAATTTTTGTAAATGTCTTTTGGAGTCAAAGTGTAAAATTAAGAAAGTAAAAAATGAATATTGTTGGATGTTTTTCCCTCGTCGTCTTAACTCTTATCGTTTATTATGTCTTTTTTTGTGGAGGGACGATCTATTAATTTGTTTAAATGTAGTGGTTTATATATTGAATTAATGTTAGTTTTTATTAATTTTGATTGTTTGGTAACATAATATTAATCTACACAGCAAATATATATATATATAAAAATAAAAATTTGTTGTGTCCCCCACTGTGTCTATGTTCTTATTTTTTTGAAATCACCATGTTTGTGTCCGTGTCCATGTCCATGTCCATGTCCATGTCCGTACTTCATAGTCTCTTGGTTATAGTAGGATCTATTTTTTTTTTCTTTTTCTTTTTTTCCTTTCTGCTTGTTTGTTCTCTCTCTCTCTCTCTCTCTCTCTCCCCCATTTTCTTTTGTTCCCTTAGTGATATTCTTGGGGAATAAAATGCGGTAATTTGAAGTTTATGCTTTTTGATCACATTAAAGGTGCTTAAGGTACCCATTGCTGTCAAATCGAGAATTGTTTTTTTGCAATAGTAAATCGTGCATCATATTGAACCATGAATAGTAAGATTCACTCTATTTATCATAATATATAATTTTATACATGTATGCATATATTAAAATACAAACCTAGTGTTTAAAGCAAAATAAATATCAATCTAACTAAATTATATATATGAATATATATAAATTCATGTTTACCAATATAAATATTTTCTTTTTATTTTGCAAAGATGACACCAGTTCATGCATTATGCAGACTAAACTAAATTGTAATAAATTGCAATTGTATGAATCGAATCATGAATCGTAATATTCTAACAACCATGAAGGTACCTATTGTCTCGAGAGAATGATATATTGTTTATCAAACAATTTCATGAACGTGTTAAATCACCATTTTCCCCAAAAGCTTAAATTATTAGGAAATGGGCCCAACAATGAATATTAAGCTATTCAACACTCTCCCTTACGTGTAACCTCGTCTTGCATGTGGGGAGACAAATAGAGAACCAAACGGGAACTGAATACCAAATTTCATTAGAGAGACTTGAATGCAAGACCTCTTTCAACCTACTATGATACCATTTACGTAGTCTTGGGTAGAACTTAACCCCAAAAGTTAACTATTGAGGTGAAGATGCCCTCATGCTTATATACTTAATATTACTTTAGTACTCAAGCATGTGGGATTTCGTTTCACGGGTGTCGAAAAGCTTGATATATATTGTTGGGCCCATTTCCTAATAGTTTAAGCTTTTGGGAAACTTGGTAGCTTGACATGGTATCAAAGCTGTAGTACTAGAGATGGGTAGGGTGCATTCGTGCACGCCTTAGGTGCTGCCGAGTAAGCATGCTAGGTGTGAAGTGAAGTCCCACATCGCTTAGTACCAAGGTAATGTTAAGTATATAAGCGTGAGGGCACCTTCACCTAAAAAGCTAGCTTTTGGGGTTGAATTCTATCCATGTAACAGAAGGAACTATTGTATTGATTATAGTCACAAAGAAGTTAAAAAGCATCTAGAAGATGCTTGATCCATGGCTTTTGGAAATACAAATACATGGCAGAAGGTGATGAACTAGTTTTTGATTCTTTCAAGGAATCTTCTGAAGGTGTCTAACCGTTCTTATATTTCTGTTATTTATAGTTTTTGAGTCGAACATTTGTATATAGGACTTGATGTGGTGGTATTCATTATGTTAAACTTTGTACTTTGATATTTAAGTAGATATAAACGCTTACAAATGTTAAATTGTTCCACACACATGCACATTCACTTACAACTTTATTTTGTTAATATCTAATCTTCAACACAGTTAGCCCCAAACTTGGGGACAGAGTGTTCTGGTGTGTTGATGGTAAATTTGAAACACATGGTCACACACATGTGACATAACTCCTTTTTATATACAAGCTGAGGCATCCCCTATTAGTGGCATGCTTATCAGTATTCAGTACCCTGATAGGCTGGTCCACTGAAATCTAGATAAAGTTGCTCAGGGAAAAAGGTGCAGATTCTACCTACTAGGGATCAATGCTGTGGTTGAATCGAGCGTGGTTGTGTCTGTGTGGCTACATGTTATAATTGTTTCTTACATTATCAGAGCATCTTTTGATACGCTTTCAGTCTGTCTGATATTTCTTATCATAAGAAACTGTATTCAACCCATGAAGTTGAATTTTCCTTTTAGATCATGTCATCTCTTTTGGGCTAAAAAAACTACAAATTCACTCTCCATTTTTTGCCAAGTTTGGTGTGGCTAACTGACTCTTCTTTTTACTTGTTACTTCATGAATTTATGTCATTAAGTTTGAAGGACATAGTCCTTTCAATACCATTTATACTTTGCCTGTCAGCTTTAAAGCTATTAATGTACTTTATTTTAATTTTATTTGCATGATCTATTCTCACTGGATGGTTGTTGTTGCTCGTAGGGATCTTTTGGTGAGATTTTAAAAGCATATTGGCGTGGTACACCTGTAGCTGTTAAACGCATTCTTCCAAATCTTTCAGATGATAGATTGGTGATGTAAATTCCATTATCTTTCTCTAAATTACTTATCACTGGGTTTGAATCTATTGATTATTACAATATTACTTAATCATTTATCTATTGCATGAGCTACATCACCACTGCCACCATCACAGTCCCTTGACCCCTTCTGCTTCCATCTCATTGCTGTCCCACCCCACACCCAACCCCAAATCTCAGCTCTATCACACTTTGTTCTTGTCGAACACATCCGATTGAACTCTTTATCATCAGATGTGGAGTTACAATTTTGGGATCTAGGACGATGTTACCGTCCATCATTGCCAACTTCAGTGGGTTTGATTGGGATTAATGGTGATGTGTTCTGTTGGATGAAGGTAGAAGAAGGGATGGTGGAGCTGGGTTTTGTTCTGTGATTTGTTAATGGTGGTGGTAGGGTAATTATCTCAAGGCTGTTGGCATGAGTTTTGATGAGGATGAGAGGGGAAAAGAGAAAGAGATCTAGGCGTGGCAGTGGTGCAATGGGTATGGAGGCAGATGATGTTGTTGCTGCTATATTGGTATTTGATGGTGAGATGAGATGCAGAGAGAGGGGAAGGTGGAGAGGAAGAGAGATGGGAATTGAGAGGAAAAAAAATGAAGGACGGTTCCGTCTTTTTGACCTATCTGTTTACTCCATTAACGTCTGTTTTGTTTGATGGGAGGTTGTCATAATTATCTCAAATTAATGGAGTCAAATATAATTATGTCAATTATCAGGGGTGGTCCATGTAATTTACCCTAGAAATAATTGTCAACCATAATCTCTAGGGATTGGGCTGCTGTTTGCCATCCTTACGGTTTTGATTTTTGTGATTTTGTTTTGTTTTTTTTTCTTCCTTTCTCTGTATGAGGACTTCTTGTCCTCTTTCTATTTCATGTTTTAATAAAATTTTGTTGTTTCTCAAAAAAATAAAATAATTGTCAACCATATTTATTAAAAATATAGCCCGACAGCATTTAATTGTAAATGGGCAAAGCTAAAACATAGGACCTGACATTTTAATTGTTTCAAATGACCATGTGCTCTTTTTAATTCGTACATCAAGGATTCGTGTCATAAGAGATTATGCTTCCCGTGAAGTTTACGAAATGATTTTACTGATATATGTAAAGTTTCATGGTCCCCTTGAGAAGAAATCAAATTAATTGTTGTTGAAATATATTTTATATTCTCCACACACCACATTAACCTTTTTCTCTTTAAAATGATTATTATGTTTTGCTTCTCTTATTCAGTCAGGACTTCAGGCACGAGGTGAATTTGTTAGTGAAGCTTCGCCACCCAAATATAGTCCAATTCCTTGGAGCTGTAACCGAAAGAAAGCCCCTAATGTTAATTACCGAATATCTACGGGGGGTAAATGAATGCATTTTTCTTTTTTTTTCAAATCAGAATCTTCATTTTTTTTCATAAAAAAGTAGGCTGTGTTTAGTAGAGTTTTCGAAAATTAATTCCACCCTAACATTCTAATGCTATGTTTGGTTTGAGTTTTCAAATCACGATTCCAAATCAATTTCAAAATGCATTTTGAAAACATGTTTGGTAAAGTAGACAATTTTCGAATTTTTGATCTACGCAATCGTCCGCTCGAACATCCTCCCGGATGTCCGGCCGGTTGACCGAAACAAGGTTGTTAAAATCGGGATCCTAAGTAGGATCGGTGAGAGGGTCTGGTGGATCGGATCGTAGGATCGGATCGAGGATCGTAAGATCCTATTTTCTATTAAAAAAAAAGGTAAAAATTAAAATTAAAATGATACATACTAAAAATAAGGTGAAAAATCATAAAATCTACGATCCTACTTGCGATCCTACCTACGATCATATACGATCCCATACGATCCTACACGATCCCATGCGATCCTACACGATCCTACTTGCAATCCTGTTATAACATCGATCCTACAACGATCTGGATCGTTTTGGCAAAGTAGGATCGTACGGATCGCGATTTTAACAACCATGGACCGAAATAGTACTTTTTTTTTTTTTTACAATTGCCAATTGTCGCCTGTTATTTGGAAAAAAAAAAAATTATATTTGTTTTTGATATTTTTTAAATATAGAAATTGTTTTTTTAAAGTAAAATGACAAATTATTTTTTTGAATTGAATTTTAAAAAAGAGTTTGGTCATGAGTTTTGAATAGAATTTTCAATAGAGTTTTGAGTTGTTGAGTTTTGAATAGAATTTTCAATAGAGTTTTGAGTTGTGTGTTTGGCTATGATTTATAAGTTTTTCAATTAAGTTTTGAAAACTCTTTTCAAAACTCATAAACAAACAAATTTTCTTTTTTCAAATCATAATTCCCAAACTCACAAACTCAAAATACAACTCTATTCTCAAATCATAATTCTAAAACTCTACCAAACACTACCATAATTTTTCCACGCTAAATGATAGCATTTATTAATTTTTGCTATAGGGTGACCTTCATCAGTATCTGAAGGAAAAGGGTGCACTGAGTCCATCAACAGCTATCAACTTTGCATTAGACATTGCCAGGTGCTTTATGTCATTTTATCTCATCCACTTCCATTAGATTATGCAAGATAGCCTTCATTATGTAGATAAATTTATGTTATTGCCTGAGCAGCATCACTAGATAATATGAAGAAAAGAAAATTTGGGGAGCTTTAATAATTATCTGAAGGTAAGAAACAACATAGAGAAAACCAGGAATAGAACGTGGTAAGTTTTCTTTTAAAAATATTATAAGTTGTTGAATCTTCAGTTGCATTTTTTAGAATGAAAGTTTTGCATAAGTTTAATTCCCGAGGAATCAAAATCTGGCATTTGAATCTTCTTTTGGTATTTGGTATATATTAATTACCCACAATCCCACAAAGAAAACTGTGTATATAGAGAGAGAAAGTAGAGAGCCTAATTAAAAAAATAAAACTACTTACTATGTAGAGCATGTGGCCAGTGGTAAAAAGGTATTCATAACTTATTTTAAAAATTAACTTAGTTACTAAATTGTTTTAAAAATTATGTTTCAGTTTACCATAACATTGTCTAATCTTTAGGTTATTTTAGGAATGTTAAAAGTCTATAGGCTTCAAGACGCCAACTGATGTATTGCCTTTATATAACAAACAACGGCCAAGGCACATGCGATGTGTGTGCAAACTCGTAAAATAAATATAAAGTTTGAAATAGTGTATTAAAAAATTGAGTATATAAATTTAAAAAAACAAATTGAATATGACAATAATTTTGGCTAAACTCAATATTCTTAACTGAATATAAATTTAAAAAAAATTGAATATAAAAATAATTATACACAAATTCAAAGACTAAACATTTGCAATCAAAGAGATTTGATAAACATGAAAAAAATTAATTAATTAATTAAAACTCAAAAAAAAAAAAAAATCAATGATAATGCAAAGTATATGAGTGTGTGTATATATATTTCACATCAAACCTTGAAACTGAATTTTTTTTTCTTCTTCTAATTATCTGTTTCTTCCTTCTTCTTCGTCTTCTTCTTTTGTTTCTAAAATAGGTAACTTTCAAAATATATATGAGTGTGTATATATATCCTATCAAACATTGAAATTTAAAAAAAGTTCTGAATATCTACTTCTTCCTTTCTTTTTTCCTAAAATAAGTAAACTTTTAGAATATATTTTCAACTTACTATTCTCATCCATCCAAGAATTAAGGGCTTTTTTTGTTTTTTAATATTTTATTATTATTATTATTTTTTGTGTTTCAAAAAATGTTCTTTTGTGTGCGCAAAGTTTTTTTTTTGAAAAGTTTGGAATACTACTTTTTAAGAAACAATTTGGCAATTGAAAAACAATTTGCCTATGTTTTAAAGAAATATAGAAAGAAAGAAAGAAAGAAAGAAAAAAAAAAAAATTGAAAACGCAATGAATAAAACCCTCTTTTCTTCTTTTTTGTTTTCTTTTTTTGACTTCTCTATTAACCGGTTAAATCAATGTGCAAGAAGAAACAAAGAACTTTTTTTTCTGAAGAATACAAAGTCGTAAAAACAATTTTTCTATTAACCGGTTAAATCAATGTGCAAGAAGAAACAAAGAACTTTTTTTTCTGAAGAATACAAAGTCGTAAAAACAATTTTTTTTTTATATATATATTTAAAATGTATACAAAAAAAACTTTATAAAAAAAATAAATTTATACTCGGAATGATAACCTATATAATTTAAATTCAAGTTTGTAATGTAAAATCTGCATCTATCTATACTATGCATAAAGCATCTAACATATATGTGCATAACATCTATAAACAAAGAAAATAAAAATATACTCACAAAGATAATATATACACAAAATCTGTACGGTTATTTTTATTTTTTGCAATGAATGTAATGAAGAAATAAAAACTATTAAAGAATTACAAAATTTATACAAACAAACAAACAAACAAACAAAAGCCTTAGTCATTAAGAATTTAGAAAGAAAAAGAAAAAAAAAATCAAACACTCTTAGATTACTTACAAGCAAAGAGAAACAAAAGATAAATATTGATAAGTAACTACTTGAAAAGTTATTTCTTCTTAACAACACAAAGTTGTAAAACAATTTGGAAAAAAAAAAAATTTATGTATGTAAGTTGTAAGACAACCTTTGACCAAAAAAATAAAAAAAATTGTATAAATTTGTGTAAAACAACTTGGGAAAAAAAAAATAAATTAGGAATACCAATTTTGTGAATGTAAATTCCTCATAATGACTCACCAAATGGCCAAATCTTGTATGAGTCTGTACTTTGCTTTTGTACTTTCTCTGCAAACCCAATCAAAACCTCCGAATTTTGGCCCCAAAAGACCTCTCTTTCAATCTCTAAGCCTAATAATCTCCGAATTTTGGCCCCAAAAGACCTCTCTTTCAATCTCTAAGCCTAATAATTATTCTTCTTTTATTACATTTCTTTCTTCCTCAAATTCCCATTTTTCTTCGGTCCATTTGGGCATCTTCAACATACTCAATCGCCTTCTCTGAAAAATCAAAATGTTAAAAAAAAAAAAAAAAAAAAATCATGTTACAGAATTATTGTAAAATGAGGGGGGAAAAAAACAAAATTTATACAACAAATAAATAAATAAACAAACAAATAAACAAAAGTTTCAGTCATTGATAATATAAAAATTGAAAACTCTTAGATCATTTACCATAAAAAAGAAACAAAAGATAGTCTTCTATTGATTTGTACTTCCTTTGCCATAATTGAATCAAACAGTTGTGTACTTTTTTTAAAAGAGAAAACCATTGTAGAAAAAGAGGAAGAAAGAAAGAAAAAAGTAAAAAAGAAAATGATAAAAGTAAGTTATTGGAGAAGAGAAGTCATTGTAGAGTAATTATTTGGAGAATGTGGTCGAGTGGAAAGTTATTGTAGACTAGTTATTTATTTATTTATTTATTATCTAAATGCCACCTGGCAAAAGCTTCAAGAAATCAAAAAAGGGCTTCACTTAATATAATAGTATAGATAGTATAGATACGGATAGTACAGATAAATTTGGTCTTGCTTGGAATATAGGAAGTAGATCCAGCCAATGCTTTCAAATTTTTCCTGTTGATCTTGAATTTCAGCCGGACTCAACAATATCTAATATTTTCTGGTGAAAGAAAAACAAATATAGATAAATTTGGGCATGCTTGGAATATAGGAAGTAGATCCAGCCAATGCTTCCAGCTTTTTCATGTTAATCTTGAATTTCAGCCGGACTCAACAATATCTAATATTTGGTCCCTGTTCTCCTCATATTGTATGCAGTGTTTTTATACATTTGGCAAAAACTGCAAAACAAAGATGAGAAAAGTTAAATAGCCTAGAATGATATGATTGCCTAGTAGTTTTTCTAAATTTCCATTGCAGCTTTATTGATTTGAATGTCATACTAATGTGGATTTTATGTGCCCAGAGGCATGGCTTATCTTCACAATGAGCCTAATGTTATAGTTCACAGAGATCTAAAGCCAAGGCGAGTTTTTATCTTTTTTTCTAGATCTGAGTTGAAATATGAATTGTTTTTTTTTATTAGTAACTTAATTTTGAACTTAATTAGCCGGGGTTGCGGAGATTGCGATCTCTATTTCTCTTGGTTTTGGGTGGTTGTTTCTATATGTGCTGGCTGATTGTGGTGATTATTTCAGGAATGTTCTTCTAGTCAACTCAAGTGCAGACCATTTAAAAGTTGGGGATTTTGGACTAAGCAAGCTCATCAGGGTTCAAAATTCTCATGATGTTTACAAAATGACCGGCGAGACTGGAAGCTGTGAGTGTTGTGTATATGTTGATATATTTATATGTTTAATGCTATAGGACCTTCATAACTCAAAGTTTCTTATCATTTCATGGTATAAAACAAAAGATCGGTACATGGCTCCTGAAGTTTTCAAGCACCGGAAGTATGATAAGAAGGTTGATGTTTTCTCTTTTGCGATGATACTATACGAGGTAATTTTGGTTTGTGTAAGAATTGTGAAGACATAAACTGATGGAAACAAGATTAAGTTTATGATGTTCTTAAATGGTGCAGATGCTTGAAGGTGACCCACCGATGTCTCACTATGAACCTTATGAAGCAGCCAAGTATGTGGCAGAAGGACACAGGCCCTTGTTCAGAGCAAAAGGTTACAGTCCTGAATTGAGAGAGTAAGTCAACTCAATTCCTTTAGTCTGCAAAGAGTTTATGATTTGCACCATACCTTATGCATGGACTTCAAATTAAACCTAACATTTTCAATTGGCAATCCATGTTTTTGTTGGTACTAATAGACATGTATAGAGGAAGAAGTTTGATGGTTGTTTCCCATGAGTGGAGTTAAATTTGTGTTAAGATTGTTTTTGCAGCTACATCTAAGGTGGTGTTTGGTTCATTGCAATGGAGTGGAATGGAATGATGATTCCATCAAAATATCCATTCCTATGTTTGGTTGACTAAAAAAAATAATGAAAAACACATTATAAATGGATCATCATTCACCATTGTAAGGGAATGATCATTCCATAGGGGAGCCTAAGGAATGACCATTCCATTTCATTCCATCTCATTCGAGTGAACCAAATAGAGCATAAGAACCTTGGCATCGAAGCTTCTGCCTTTTACCATGTGTGTCCCTTCAAATACATCCTAACAATTGTAACAATATGATTCAATTTCAAAACTGAAAACATCCTACATGTTCCTTGCGTACTGAATTCTGCTATTGTGTGGCTTGTAGATATATTAATCCAATGATCTAATGTGAATGAAGTTAACTGCAAAACTTGGTGCAAGTGGCCGCTGAATTCTGCTATTGTGTGACTTGTAGATATATTAATCAAATGATATAATGTGAATAAGATTGTTTAACTTGTTTACGAGCAAAAATGAAGTTGACTGCAAAACTTGGTGCAAGTGGCCGCATGTTTAACCTAGGCACCCTACTTACTGGTTTATCCATCATTTGTCTCTTTGGTTCTTGCAGCACTGCCCCTTTTGTCCATCCTCTCTATCTAGGTCCTATCTCGTCCAAATCGTAGGTCATCATGCCTTTATGATGACCTGATCTGACATTATGTACTTGACGATACTTGTTAATTTGCAGTGTTTAATAGGTGTAATCAGAGATTTCCATTGCAGGTGATGAAACTGTAATAATAGCTCTCTCTCATCTTGGCCTCAGTTAATGCTACCCTTGACTTCTCACCAATGTTGTATCCTTTCCTGTCTTACCGATCTATCCATACTTGCATCACCAATTCAACTACACATTTTTTTAGAAAGGATTTCAACTGCAAAAATTTTATGGAGATGACATTATTAATTTTTTTTTCATGTAGAACTCAGCCATCTTTGTGAATTCATGTTTCATGATCTTGGGTAGAACTCAACCCCAAAAGCTATCTCAAGAGGTGAGGGTGCCCTCACGCTTATATTCTTCACATTACTTTAGTAATCGGGAGATGGGGGGACATCGCTTCACACCCTCCTTCACGCCCAGCGTGTCACTTGGTAGCACCTATGGTGTGTAGGCTAAGGACACGCACCCTACCCAACCCTGAGTACTCTGGCTCAGACTTGATCCTATGTGCCTATGCTGATGTTGATTGGACTGGTGGCATATGATCGCAAGTCTACTTTTGGTCTTTGTATTTTTCTAGGAGATTCTCTCATCTCTTGGAAAAGTAAAAAACAGTCTATTGCTGCTCGTTCCACTGCTGAGGCTGAATATCGTACCATGGCTCATGCTACTTCTACGATAGTTTCACTTTGTTGGGTTCTTTCCGATATGGATGTTTCCCTCTCTACCCCTACTACGTTGTATTGTGACAATCAGAGTGTTGTGTAGATTGCCCATAATTCAATCTTTCATGAGCATATGAAGCATATTGAGATAGATTGTCACTTTGTTTAGCTGCATCTTTAGGCCGGCACTATCACTCTCCCTTTGTTACTTAAGGGTATTTTAGTCTTATGGGTGTAATTAGGGTTTTGGTAGTTTAGTATATATTGTACTTCAGCCTTTGATTAATTATTGAATAACACAGAAGTATTATCTTTGTAACATAGTATTAGAGTTGGAGTACTCAGGGATGGCTATGGTGCGTGTCCTTAGCCTGCCCGCCGCAGGTGCTATCGAGTGAGCACGCTAGGCGTGAGGGAGGATGTGAAGTGAAGTCTCACATCACCCGAGTACTAAAGTAATGTTAAGAATATAAGCATAAGGGCACCCTCACCTATTGAGCTAGTTTATGGGGTTGAGTTCTACCCAAGATCGTGTAACAATTCATTAATCACTCAGCACTCAAGAAAGCATATGCCCTTTATCTTGGTTTAAATTCTTGTAAAATGTCCTCTTTTAACTTATGCGACTCCATTTCATGATCAAAGATAATGAACTGGCTTTTAGATATCTTTTGTTCATTTTAAAATTAAATCTGGTATATTTGCTGTAAACATATGGATTTCAATTCTAATAATAGCAAAAGAAAATAATAAAGAATGATATAGGCAAGATGAGGATTGGTGGTAGGTGGATGGCCAATAAATAGTCGTACTCAATAATATTGTGCTAGATATGGGGGCTGAGCTTATGGAGCCACTTATAGCTTCATTTTTTTGGGAATTTGTATTACAGTGTTTGGTGCAACTTCTGCTTATAGTTTTTGACACAAAAATAACTTAAATAAGCTGATTATTGAAAAGCGGGGGCAGAGGTGTTTTTTAGCTTCTACTTTTTGATCATCAACTTTCAGCTTGCTGAAAGCTTCAGTGAATAGGCCCATGGTTGATGGTGGCGTGAAGGATGTGTAATCATACCCAACTAATTGTGGTTTAGGCTTTATTAAGTTATAAACTCTTTGATTTTCGTAAACCTTTTGATTCAAAGGCTTCTCTTGTGGTTGTAATGCAAGTTTTAAGTCTTAGTTGTGTCTCAAGATGTAAGAATTTATGTAAAGCGGGGGCAGAGGTGTTTTTTAGCTTCTACTTTTTGATCATCAACTTTCAGCTTGCTGAAAGCTTCAGTGAATAGGCCCATGGTTGATGGTGGCGTGAAGGATGTGTAATCATACCCAACTAATTGTGGTTTAGGCTTTATTAAGTTATAAACTCTTTGATATTCGTAAACCTTTTGATTCAAAGGCTTCTCTTGTGGTTGTAATGCAAGTTTTAAGTCTTAGTTGTGTCTCAAGATTACATATGTTTGTATGCATCGGCAGCATACGACATATGCCCCTAGCATCTCCTCAACCATATGGCTGGTTAGTTCATTTGTTACTAACACAAGAAGATTGGGTTTCCATGTTGAACCCTGGTGCATCATGTGTTGAGTGCTGTTAAATTTGATAAGACCGTGGAAGATGTGAGTTGCGTGAATAATTGCCTCACGGCTTTAAACCCAATGGGGCTTGAGTTCAGGAAGTGATATGGGCCTTTTGCTTTCTCCAAACAGGCCCTGGATTGGTCTGGCCTCACCCGTAACTGGCTTTAACTCAATCATCCTTGGTTGGGCTTGGGGCTTTGTGTTCGGAGAGCTGGGGGTCCAAAGTTTGAAATTGAATTGTTAGGCACATGCAAATGTTAGAGTTGAAGATGCCGATGCTTTATAGTTTAGGTTCAGTTCGGTTGTCTTGACTCACCCCAGTTTGGCCCGTTGTGCATTTTGCTAAAATGGCTATGCATATATGAAATTTGATGTCATGTAATAAAAAGTAATTTGAGTTTTCTTTTCTTCTTTTTTTCTGTTTTATTATTATTATTATTATTTTATTTTTTTATTATTTTTTTTAAATAAAGAAAAAGTAGGATACAAAGTAGATGACATTATTCATCCGTCTGACATGAATCAGTTAACTGACATGGTCTTATTTTCTTTGTTTAATCACGTTCTTGTATAGTTTTCCATGATGTGACAGTTAAGAAGACCTAGAATGTCGGGATGCTAATTCTGTTGTGTGGTCTGAACTTTTTAGGTTAACGGATCAGTGCTGGGCTGCAGACATGAACCAAAGACCTTCTTTCTTGGACATTCTCAAGAAGCTTGAAAAGATTAAAGAAACTGGATCGTCAGATCATCATTGGAACATCTTTACTTCATGAAACAATGGATTCTGATGCCCAAGCATGGCCAAAGAATTGAATGATAAATGCACACAATGTCAATCACAGGTGGGGTTGTGAATGTAGTAGCTGTGACTGATTTGTCTACTTTTTTTCCATTCAGAGTATTGTTATTAACATGGTGAGTGGTGTGTAGCATAGAACCCTCTGTTGCTGTAGTCCATTAAGATTATCCTGATATTGAAACCGCTTGTCGAGGGGTATGATCCAAATCAACATTGTAAAGAATGTTCATCCTCTAACCAGATTTTTGTTTTTTGTTTTTTCGTTTTTGTTTTTGGGTAAATTGTTGTGTTTCAAAGTGAGTGCTTACAAAGCTGGCTGGATAACTATCATTCTGAACTTTTCACTATTGTTTCTCGGAAGAAAAAGTGGACTGTAATGTTCCTTAAGCACTGAGGCAGTGTTTACAGGCCTTAGACTGTCTTGTCTTCATTTTGTTTTTTGTTTTTAATTTTATTTTCTCCCTCTTGTAAAAGCATAAATTGTTTATTTTTAGAGTATCAGGATTTTGTGGTAATGTTTACTGTTGCTTGATTTCTGTGAATTCAACTACATTGATTGTGAAATTTCTTGAGATATTTGCACTAATAGTGACTCTGTTTGTTGTTTTTCTTTTTACTTTTATTTTTGTTTTTAAATGATTTTGTTTCCTTCATTTTAATACAATTATCTAGTAACTTTTTCTGCAGGCTAACTAACTTTGCTGTGTTGGTTTTGCTTAAAATTTCTTTTGCATGTTTTCTCTTTTCTGTAACTTCAATTTTCTCCTCCTTATATGTCCAAACATGGAGCAACACAATCTGTCCCTCTTTCTCACGTGTTGTATCCAAAAAGCTCAAAACACAAGCACTAAGATAGGGCCAGATAATTGGGTTTTTCTTTTCAACCAATACAAGAACCACATGGGGTTAGGATCCGAGTTTGGATCATCTGTCCCAAATTCTTGTCCCAGTATTTCACTCCGTTAGCCCTCCGTCTCACACAGAAACCACAATATCCAATTGACAAACACTCCCTCAACTGCCAAACAACTCTTCCCATTTTTTCCCTCCAATTCCTATCTTCCACCTCTGGCCACACAATGCCGCTGACCGCCAACTTTTGACTTCTCTGTCTCTCTTGCTTCATCTTTTCTTCTCTTTCCTCTCCAGCTCTCCTCTGCAACAACTTCCCTCTCTGTGTTGGTTGGCAGACAGAGCACCCCAACACAATTTTGCAACAACCCCATTCACAATTTGAATTGCCTCTTTTGATTAGGCACCATATCAAATGCCATTGAAATTTGACTCGTTTGTGTCTGCAATTACAGATTATAAGCCAAACCCATTTGCCCAGCGAACCATCAAAATGTAGTACACTCATCATTTTTTCAATTTTTCAATACATGCACACACACACACACATATAGCAGTGAGTGAGAATTTTTATTGTCTACAATATTACAGAAGGTGAGAAAGAGAGTGAGGTGGTCATGACAGAGGGTGTAGAGAAGTGGGAGGGGGAGGAGGGCAAAGATGGGAGGAGCAGTGGAACATGACAAGGAAGCATGAGTCTTTTTTGGGATGGTGCGGGGTTCGCTTGAAGGGCGTAGTCGGAGACAAAAATGAGTTTGTCAGTGGCAATATTAGAGAGTTCACAGAGGTTTGAAGGATGAGAATTGTTTCCCTTTATTTTTATTTTTATTGACACATGTTCATACAAGGAAGCTAGTACAGAAAGGTGGGACACAAACTTCGAACAAATGATCTCAAGCCTTAGAATTCTGTGTCTCATTTACTGTCCCAACTCCCTATCCTGTTATCTAGGAGTTGCCACGTGCCCATAACCAAAAAAAATTAAACCTCAATCTTGTTCTCTCTAGCTCCACCTCTGGGTCAAACTACCTTTGAACCACTCTCCATCCCCAATGACCCCCTATCCAGCTCCAACAGTATCCCTCTTAATTGTGGCCTCGACCATCTAAATTACAAACGACAAAGAGAATTCTTAAATAGTGAACCCAAATGGGTTACGTACATAAATTGATCCAATCAGCATAATTTTGAGACGCGCAAAATGTCAAGAATTAAAATGAGGGTTTGGGTATGAACCCAAAAGCAAAATCCAATGGAAATAAGATAGAAAACTGATTGGGAGCTCGAATTTGAGCTCCCCCGAATGCCCCGAATTCCATTTTATTTATTTATTTTTTTTTTAGCAGAAGAAGGAAGAAGGAGGAGGAGGAAGGAGGAACTGGAGGGGGCCATAATCACAGGGGTGGAGAAGGCGGAGGCGGGGCCGGAGGCGACGACGGTCGGAGCTGCTGCGACGATCGGAGCTGCGACGAGCTAACAATCGCCGACGATCTGCAAGCTGCTGCGACGAGCTCTCTTCTCTCCCTCTCCCTCTTTCTCTTTCTCTCCCTCTCCCTCTCCCTCTCCCTCTCCCTCTGTCTCAGACTCGAGCTGCATGAAAAAGAAGAAGAAGAAAAAAAAAAGAATGCCCAAAACGACGTCGTTTTGGGCATTCGGGAGATTAGGGGGAGCCAAATTCGGAGAAAAAATCATTTTTCAATAAGATAAGCCAAGAGGAACCCAAAATCTCCATCTACAGATTACACAAAATCTCTCACAAGTCATGGAATCCATGTAGGAAACTCAAAATGGAAAGAACAACCCTGATAATACAACAAATTTTTTGTTGTATACATATAATATAATAGAGTGACAGAGAAAGAGAAACTGTGAGATTTTAATTTTCAGAGATAGAGCAGGAGGTGGTGGTAGAGGGTGTAGGGGGGGCGATGTGGGGAGGGGCCGAAGGGCCTAGAGACAGAGGGCTCACAAACATAGGAGGTCGCCGAAGGGGCAAATATTGTTATACACGTGGAAGGAGAGTTACTGATGGTTGGCAGAGTAGAGGGTTAATTTTTTTAGTAATGGACGTGTGGCAACTCATGGAAATAGGACAGAATTGGGACAAGTAATTGGGGACAAGGATCCCAACCGAACCACAAGCGAGTTGTAACTCCTAAGAACACAAAGGGAACGGCTATTCTTGTACCTATAACTTAAAATTCTACCATTAATCCCAAGGAAACCAAAGATCAAATGGCATTATAGTTTGGTGTATATGTATACACAAAACATGCGGGGTGCACATGAGGAGGTAAAAACTAACACATGAAAATGCTCTTGTTTATGTCTAATTGTTTGTACATGTTTAATTATTTGTAACTTAATCATCTGACATTGAAAAAGGAAATTCCGTCTCTTTAATAATACACTGATGGTGGTATATTGTACACTAAGGAAAACTATGAAAGAAGTCCAGGCCAGATTTATATAAGCTTCTTCTTTTCGAAAAAGGTCTTCAAGTGCCACAGTTGCAAACCTGCTACAGATAAGCAAACAAAAAGCGAAAGAATACTCAACCAACCCATTCTGGAGTTGGTCCTTCTGTTAAGCTCCTGCATTTCTTCTTCCCTGAAACAAGCATCAAGTATATGTACAAAACTGCTCATGATAAATTAACATAGATAATATATTATAAATTGTTCATGAAAAAATTATTTTGACTTACCTTTCACGGAGGTAAAACATCTCTTCATGAATAGATGTAACAGTTGCATATAATTTCTTCAGCTCCAACTCCATGTTCTGGTAGCCAAAAAAATGACATAGTTAAACTAACTTGGACAAGAGCAAATAGCAAAATGTATAAAACTTGGCTATTATATCCGGAATCTAGAATAGGCCAATGTTGAAGGTTAGTGTTAAGTTTGGAATATGATCAATATAAACACAAGGAAATGTATCCCAATGTAAAACATGAACATTTTTTTGTTTCACAGATCGAGCCAACACAAGTGAAACTAAATTCAAAGTTGACAGCTCTACAAAATTAGGAAATTTGGTTTACACTGTTTTACACTTTGTCAGAAAACAGAGAATTATATGTGGCTAAACTGCTTTAAAGATTTTTACAGCTTAGCCATAGCCACAATAACAGATATAGGGCAAGGATTTTTACAGCCACATCCTTACCCCACGAAGATATGTTGCAGCCTAAATCGAAGGCACTATCATGACACTGCTATATATATATATATGGATAATGCTATACAAACGGAATTTCTGTACATAAATTTCATACATAAATGACATGACTTCGGGTAATTCTATTTACACAACAATGCTACCTCATTACATCAATTTTTTAATCACACCTCCCTCAAAAATTCAAACATCTTATTGAATTTCTTTACATATTTATTCCACTTATACCCTCAACTCTAGCCTCCTCTATTCTCCTCACACCCAAAATCTTTAAAACCCGAACTCCTCCATCTTCAACTACTATTGCCGCCACCACCACCTCAACGCACCACTTGGCAACCCCACTGCCATGTCCACCACCTCGCAACCCTGCATTGCTGCAACCATCACGCTGCGGCTTCCCCCGTGACCACCACTTCCACAACTTCTTTTCAACATTTGTGTTTTGTTGGGCGAACTAGAGCCGAACAAATTTTGTTTGTTTAGTGGGACACCGCCAAACAAACTTTGTTCGGTTGGAAATGGCTGTGTCCTACTAAACGGGCCGAAATTGATTAACTAACCATGTTTGGCCATAGAAGTCTGAACAAACTTAAATTGTTCGGCTACCGAACAATCTCAGTTTGTTCGGTGAACCAAAGTCGGAAGGAGTTTCAAACCCACATTTTTTAAAAACATGAAACTACACCAAAATGATTAAAAATCATATCAAAACATTTTTTAAACACAAATATCTTGTATATTATTTATAATAATTTTATATATATATATTTATAGATTTTAAATATAAATTTTAATTTTTTTGTTTGTTTGTTGTTTGTTGTTTATATGTGTATATATATATTCTTTAAGGTAGATGCATTTGAATTTGTAGATGGACGGAGACAGTGAGAGATGGGAGAAAAGGTGGCGGTGCTTGGTGGAGAGAAGGGATGGTGGCTAGCTAGCGATGATTGGTGGAGGAGAAGGGTGGTGGTAGTAGTGGGTGATGGAAAGAAAGATGAAAGGTTTAAAGAGAAATATGAAGCGAAGGTTTGAGACTTTTAGTCCTTAATAGTACTTTTACAAAGGGATAAAAATGTAGTAAAAAAATTAAAATGAGGGGTGTAATAAGCTAAAAAGGTTAAGTAAAATTTCCCCATGACTTTTTATGATCCTTTTATTTCAAGCCATATAATACCTATCATTGTGTCTTATAATTACAAGAATGTTACTGCTATCACATCATTCTGGATGTGTTTTATTTACAAATTTTCTATTTGTAAATCATTTTTATCTACTTTTTATGTTGCTATATTTTTTGTCACAAGGGACAATTTATGCTCTCTCACCGTTTGGATTTTTGAGTTCCACTCAAAAGGAGTAAATTGCACATAACTTTTGAATAATTGGTCCATCCCTTGCTTTTCTTTATTTTCGCAAGAAGATTTCGGAACGCAATCAAATACATCAAAATCCCACATGATAAAATCTATCAAACAAGCTAGAATCAAAACTGAACTTAAAGACCAATTAATTGGAAGATCCTTACCAACCATTCAAATGTGCAACACAAAGCTCATTGTCACCAACAAACTAAAAAAATTTCTAAATCACCACAAACCCAACATCAACTATGTTTGGATTGAGTGATTTGGAGAGAAAAGAAAAGAAATGGAGTGATATGTATTTCTCTTATTTGTTTGGATAAGATAAGTAGAGAGAAATGTGAAGAAATAAAGAGAAATGGAGATAAATTCATTTCTCTTATAAGTTTCATTTTCAATCTTTTCAAAAGTGGAGAGATTGAGAGAGAAAAAAATCAATATTTTCATAATACCAATTTTGTCCCTATAAAAATAAAAGAAATAAAATGATTGAAAATATAGAAAGATTATTTTGGTAATATAATATAAAATAATTTCTTTTCTTTTCTCTTAATGAAACCTAACCAAACAAGAATAAGAGAAATTACAATCATTTCTTTTCTTTTATTTCTTTCTTATTCAAACAAAAATGAGAGAAATCACAATCATTTCTTTTCTTTTCTTTTCTCTTATTACTTAAGTAATCATTTCTTTCCTTTTTCCAAACATAGTGCAAATTTCTTTTTCCAAACATAGTGCAATGGAACTTAGCGAATGAAAAAAAAAAAAAAAAACACAAACATAGAGAAAGAAAGCAAGAGAGGCAGACACAGAGAAAGATAGATACTCACATCGATTGTGCCTTTCTTAGCAACGTTGGTCCAATCCTTAGCAGCCACACCAGTCTTCCAATCGAAATCAACGGTGATCGTAGACTGTGGCTTGTGATCTAGGGCCCAAAAGCAAGTCATGTAATCCCCAGCCTCAGCCGCCTGAAAAGAAAACTGTCCTGACTCCACAAGTTCTGCATAGTGATAGCTATGTCCATGCGCAGATGTCACCTAAGAAAAACCCAAAAAAAATCTACTGAGAAAAATTGAAAATAGGCCGTTTGGCAGGTGAGAAAATGGAAGAAAGTGAAAATGAAAAGATACCCTGACGGTGACTTTGTGAGATTCGGGGAAGGGATGGGGATCGTTGGGGTTGACTATGCTGTACTTGGCAACAGACATGGAATTGGTCTTGATGTCTTCGGCTATGCACTTGGAGTGACCCGATTGGAGATCGAATCGGAGTGATTGGGCGGTGTTGGAAATAAACCCGAAGAGGATCAGAAGAAGAAGAGAGACGACTGTGAATCCGTGAATCACCATGGCTGTGATTTGATTGATAATAGCTTAATAATAAAGTGTAGAGAGAGAGAGAGATTTTCTCTGTTCGTCGTATGACAATCAATCTGGTAGACAAAGCGGGGAAAGAAAGGGTCGCAGAGCAACGGACAAACCCAGAAAAATAACCAGAGACTATATATACAATTTATTCATCATTTAAAATCTATTTCTAAAATCTATTTCATGCATGGAGTGATTTTGCTCCGTTTAGAAAATAAGAAAAAATAAAAATAAAAACGGAGAATTACATCTTGGGTCAGAGTTTTTCTTTTTGTTTTTTGAAATAAATATGGGTCCTTCCACTTGCATTCTATTATGATGCTGTTTGGTGTACCTGTTAAAATAGATTATAAATTATAGTTTAACATATTATAAATTATAATTTTAATCAGAAATTGTTAATCTGTTTGGTATAATTGTTAGATTATAAATTTAAGTTGCTGAGTAATGTTTGTTAAATAAGCTGTGAAATAACTTTTTCAATTAACTTTCATTTTTTATTATTCACTATTTGTTTATATTTCTCATAATAATAATATTTTATAGTCCATTTGGGTGTTTTTCTATTTTTAAAAAATAAAAAATTGAAAATTCTAAGAGTATAACCATAAATTAATATCTCTACAGTAGAAGCTGATAATCAGAAGTAAGGGATGAGCAGCTTCTCAGAATCAGTTTTTTTGACTTAAAATAAACTGTTAGAATCAAAAGTTATTTGAAATAAGTTTAACCAAACAGTCTAAAATAACTTTTTAAAAGCCAATAGCCATAAGTTGGCTCAAAAAAACCCCACCAAACACCCACTATATAATGTTGCATCTCACATATTTTTATAATTTTTTTTCTTATTCTCATTGTGTAGAGTGTAAAATTGGCCTGGGTCAGGCCGGCCCACTGTCAGGCCACACGGGCTCTTCTATCAAATTTTGGATCAGGTCGAGCGGGCTAATTCACGAGCCAGAAAATTAGGCCCAGGCCTAGGCCTACTCAAAATAGGGCCACGGGTCGGGCCTGGTTTTTTTTTTTTTTTTGTGAAAAATAATTGATAGATATATTATATATATTATTTATGAGTGATAAAAAACAAAAGAAAATTTATACTATAATATTTTAATTAAGATTAATGAGATATTTGGTTATATTTTATGTGGTGGTATTTAGTTATATATGCCTTATGTTTTTTTAATTATGACTAAAAAAATATAAAGTTATGTAATTTTTTTTTCTTTTATTATGACATTATTTAAGTTATTATGATTCATGAGAGCTATTTGGTTATGACTTGTGTGGCGTTTAGTTATTACTTTTTTTTTTTAGGCTATGACTAAGTATCAAATTATGTTATTTTTACTTTATTATGATTAATTTTCTTTTTAAGTTATGACATTATTTTAGTTATAATTAAGGGGAATTGACTACTAAATCCCAAATTGTCATCTTGTAGCCCATGTGGTCCTAGGTTATTTCTTTTAAACTGTTTAGCCCTTACGACTGATTGTTTACAATTTTGCCATTGATGTGTTAATTTGAATTTATGGGCACATGTTTGTTATAGGGAATGATAGTGTTTGTGGTTCACGTTCCCAATAAAAGCATACTAGTGGGTTTTTGGTTTATGATACTGAGTTAATGTGGGAATGGGACCACATTTGGGTTTGATCGAATGTACGATGTGGGTGCGTAGGTCAGGTTTTATTTGAGGCTCGGTAATACGAATGTGACAACGCGGCACGCCAATTTGGTGTGCCCCGTTTAGATGTTTTCGAAGTAAGAATCATCCCCAAATTGGAAAAACGAATTGGTTTCTATTTGGCGACGTGAACCCTAGCAATTGTAGAAATTGCGCCCTTACAGTTTGCAAATTCACGTCAACCTAATCCCGAAACAGACAGAAGAGATTGAAGGAATAATTGATACAGTATTTGTGCATATCAAAAGTGGTGTGTTTGTACCTGTCATTGATTGCTGTGGGGTGAAGAACCCTAGTTCTGTTGCTCGATCGAAGGTGTCGACTGTGAATCCAGTTTAGCAAAGTGGTAGTGGACTATTTTCTGTGACGTGAACGTGGACAATGTCTGCGAGTCGTAAGTTTTTTGTTTTTGTGGTTAACGTCATATTCTTGTTCTTTGTTTTTTTATGTTATACGTGATATTAAGCCACATCAAAGGGTGAGAGTTCATGGTCAAAGTTCCATAGTACACAACGTAGGCCTGCGGGGGCGTAAACAACGTAGACGTTCGAGTTTTTTGTATAAAGTTTATATGTTAGAGTACTGATTTGGAAACCTCATCGTAAGGCCAGTGTGTGCAACACCAACCGGAAAATTTTGATTTAGTCAACGACGTAGCTATGTGACATTGCACTTGCAGTTAAAGTTAACGACACAAATGGGAAAAGTCAGGTGGACAGTCGCCGAAATTTGTGTAAGTTGCGCAACCTAGAAATTGGATGGGGACTGCATAAATACAGAGTGTGGAACATAACTGTGGGAAGCCGACGGTGTTCATGTTAGACCCAACAATGGTGGACTGTCACAGAGGAGGTTGGCAGCAAAACACAAACACTAAAGTGGAGTATACAAACATCCCCACCAATATCTCACACCTCCAACCCTCCCACCAAACGTGGGATTACTTACTCAAAATAAAACAAAAAAATCCCACAAATTATGTGAGGGCATATTCGTCCACCACATAACAATGTAAATTTAAAGAAGAAGTTATCAGTAAAATATCCCTCCTAACATGGACTGACCAATCAAACAAAAAATTCGTGGGGCCAAACAGAACATAATTTAGTCAGATGGGACTTTCCGATAAATTCCCCTATAATTAATGAGTTATTTGGTTATTATGTTATGTTTTGTAGTTATGATTCAAAAAGTATGAAATTATATCATTTTCTATTAGTTAGGAGCAAATAGATGAGATCTTACAGGAGATACCCGTAGGAGAGAACCTGGTTATAGGTGGAGATTTTAATGGCCATGTGGGCATAGATAAACTAGGTTATGAAATGGTGCATGGCGGATACGGTTTTGGTGACAGAAATGAGGCTGGAGAGAGTATCTTAGATTTTGTGTTGGCTTTTGACCTGATGGTGGCCAATACTATGTATAAGAAGAGGGAGGAGCATTTGATAACCTTTAAGAGTGGATTAATTAAGAGTCAAATAGATTACTTCTTAGTAAGAAAAGTGGACCGCCTAAAATGTAATGATTGTAAGGTGATTCCTGGAGAGTCTGGTCTCTTAACATAGGATTTTGGTACTAGATTCATGTTTTAGAGGGCAATACCAAGCTAAGAAAAATAGTGGGCGTCATAGGACGAGATAGTGGGACCTAAAAGGGGATAAACTAGAAATATTCAAGAATCGAATGGATAAGGAAGGTACTTGGGACTTAGAAGGTGATGCTAACACTATGTGGAACTCGATGGCCAATTGTATGAGGAGAATCTTAAGGGAAGTGCTTGAAGAGTTGAAAGAAACGGGACCTAGCTCTAGGGAAACTTGGTGGTGGAGGGAAGAGGTTTAAGCGGTAGTTAAGGCAAAAAAAGAGTACTTTAAAAAGTGACAGAAGGATAGAACTGAGGAAAACCTTAAGAGCTATAGATTGGCTAATAAGGAGGTCAAGAAAGTAGTGAGAGAGACCAAGTTGAAAGTATATGATGACCTATACACTAGACTAGATAGTAAGGAGGGAGAGAAGAGGGTATACAAACTTGCTAAGATACGGGAGAGGAAAACAAGAGATTTTAATCAAGTAAAGTGCATCAAGAGTGAGGATTCTAAGGTATTGGTGAAGGATGATGAGATTAAGGAAAGATAGAAGAATTATTTTGAGAAACTATTAAATGAGGAACATGGAGGTACGACAATAAGGGAAGAAATAGCCAGTAATACGGTAAACCAAGACTATAGGTTCTATCGCAGGATTAGGAACTTTGAAGTGGAAATTGCACTTAAGAAGATGAAATCAAATAAGGCTTTAGGACCCATTGATATCCCTATTGAAGCTTGGAAGTGTTTGGGTAAAAAGGGAGTTGGTTGGTTGACTAGGTTGTTTAGCAAAATTTTGTTGACTAGGAACATGCCAGATGAGTGGAGGAAGAGTATGTTAGTACCAATCTATAAGAGTAAAGGTGATGTCTAGAATTGTAACAACTATAGAGGAATCAAGCTAATGTGTCATATAATGAAAGTGTGGGAGAGGGTGATGGAACGCCGATTGCGAGATATAACAGAGATGTCAGAGAATCAATTTGGGTTTATGCCTGTTAGGTCAACAATGGAAGCGATCTATCTTTTGAGGAGAGAAATAGAAAAGTATAAAGAAAAGAAAAGAGACATTCATATGGTGTTTATCGACCTTGAGAAAGCATATGACAGAGTGCCCCAGGATATAATATGGTGGGTGTTAGAGAAGAAAAGGGTGACAAAATGTTACATTGACGTGATTTTGGACATGTATGAAAGGGTGGTGACCACTATTAAATCGCCAGCTGGAGAGACAAATGAAGTTCCTATCACTGTAGGGTTACACCAAGGATCTACCTTAAGTCCTTATCTTTTTGCTTTAGTTATGGACGAGTTGACGATAAATATTCAGGATAACGTGCCATAGTGCATGCTTTTTGCAGACGATATTGTGCTAGTGGATGAGACTAGAGAAGGAGTTAACACAAAGTTAGAGATTTGGAGAAAAGCTCTTGAATCTAAAGGGTTTCGGATAAGCAGAACTAAGACAAAGTGCATAGAGTGTAAATTTTTGAATAGTAACAATGAAAGCAGAGAAGCAGTGAAGATTGAGAACCGAGAACTGCCTAAGAGTGAACATTTTTGTTATTTACTGTCGATTATCACAATGGCAAGGAGATTGATGTAGATATGGCTTATAGGATTAAGGTGGGATGGCTTAAGTGGATAAATACATCTAGGGTACTGTGCGATGAACGAATACCCACTAGACTAAAAGGTAAGTTTTATAGAACGGCTATTAGACCAGCTATGTTGTATGGGACGGAGTGTTGGGCAACCAAGAAACAACATGTAGATAAGATAA
>NW_021025421.1:141497-270440 GCF_004153795.1 Camellia sinensis | reverse complement strand
GAGTGTGGCTGAGATGAGGATGCTAAGGTGGATGTGTGGTAAGACTAGACAGACAGGATTAAGAATGGTGTATTCAGGAATGGGTAGGAGTAGCACGATAGAAAGATAAGTTGAGAGAGAATCGTTTTGAGATGGTTTGGTCATATGCACGGAGACCAATAGAGGCAGTAGTGAAGAGATGCGATGCGTAACGGTAGATGGAAGTGTTAGAGGACGGGGTAGGCCTAGATTAACGTTGACTAGCGTTTTAAATAGAGATATGAATCTACTTAATTTTGACTAATGAAATGGCCTTTGATATAGGCCGCAGTGGAGAAGAAGGATTCATGTAGCTGACCCTATTTGATGGGACTTAAGATTGTTTGGTTTGGTTTGGTTTGGTTTAGATTATTGACAATGGTAGAGAAATTAATCATCTATAAGTCAAGTACATCCTAACTAGGTTGGCACCTACTAACCTACCAATCATTTGCATTATCCTCCACCTTAATAATCTGATAAAAACATTATGAAATTAAAAAAGTGAAAAAAAAAATTTGTTTGATCAATTATCGGGGAGCTGGACAATTCACTCAAGGAACCCAATTCTATTCTTTTCACTACAATCTTGTCTTCTTGTAAACACTGCATATAATCTCTCGATATTATAAGTGCCTCAACCATTTGGGTGAATGTGATGTCTGAACCTTTTTTAAAGGCAATTCGAATATATTAACATAAAATTCTGTCTTTTTAATTTTTTCTTGTTACTGTTGAACTCTTTGAATCTCGTGTGGTTACGTATTCTTTTCCCTGTGGATGTTCATATACATCCTAATGTGTTCCAGAGTGCCAATTTGTATTTTGGGGTGTATGAGTGAATCTAGGATGATGGGGATGCTTTTAGGTTGTTTGACTCACTTTTGAGTTGAGACCGTCGAGCAATACTTTCGTCACTCAAGCAATAATGTTATCCTTCTAGAACCTTGCTCTGAAGTCAGAAATATATGAGTATGCTTTCACGCTCGAGTGAAGGTTCCATCGCTCGAGTGATCTGTTTACAGAGTAGAGAGAGATTTTGAGAATTTGAATTCACCGCTAGAGCACAGGTTTTACCGCTCAAGTGATCTGTTGCAGTCAGCTCGAAAAATGTGTCCAATCACCTTAAAGTTGAGTCTATACACTATTTTCCTTATTTTTCATCTCAATCTCTCTTTTTATTTTACTTCCTCTCATTGCTTTCATATCTCTCTCAGAAATTCTCTACTTCACCTTATTAATCTCTTTGATCTTGTTATCCATTGGGATTTTGACCCAAGTGTCTTTATTAATATTGGGAAACTCATCAAGGGCTACGTGGTGTACAGTGGAGATCGAATTCGACATTGTTGATTTTGGAGCCTTTCTCATCTTTTCATCCCAAGACTTGAGGCTAGAGAGTTTCTATAGGGATTCTAGTTTAGACTCAGTTTATTATTTTGGACCGAGATTCCTTGTCTTATCTGGTTGTTCCATCCTTATATATTCTATTCTTGGTTGAGGTTTGGTTATTTGGATGTCGTTGTTGTGTTTGGAACAGGTTGGAGTCCGTTTTTCAAAGGAGTCTTGCCTAGAATTTGCTTGTTCGCTAGCGAACTTTTTTGTGCTCGAGCGATCTTTATTGTCATGACCCTAAACCACCTCCTATAGGTTTAGCATTGTAACTGGCTAGCAATCCTAGGATTACCGAAGGCCTTGTGAAACAAATTAACAAATGAAGGAGCTAAAGGAAGCAAATATCAAAATACAATGTCCATAGAGCTGTGAGACGTATATGGGATAGAAAATTTAAACTTGATTTACATATATATGTAACATCAAAATTACATCAGTCTTACATCACTCCTACACAAATGAAACAAAACAAGACTTAGCCTTATTTTAAAACATACTAGAAACTTGTCCAACAAACGAAAGAAATAAAGTTGCATTAATGTCACAAAATTGACCACTAAAAAGAACTTGGAACCTCCTCGGGAGGCACGATGGTTGGCTTGACAAAACAAACTCCAGTGCTAGCAACTTAGGCCTATCCACACCTGATCACCTACATATATAATATAATACAGTGACTGGAGCCCAGTGATAACAACAGAGTAAAGGGTTTATGAACGATGTCCACCACCAGATTCAGAAATCATGTTCATATCAGAAACAAATTCAGATTCATATATACATATACAGATTTCATAAGCAGTTATACATGGTACATCATTAGCTACAGATCACTTGGTCATAAAGCCCACATGTAGAGTAGGTGGTCATTAAGACTATCGTCGGTACCGACGACCATATAGGTCAACATCTTTGTGCACATATAGCCTGGTAATTTACTCCAAAAGCGAAGGCTACATGAACATAGGCTGGGTATTTACCCCAGATGAGGGCACATGAACATATACCTCAGTATTGTTCCCTAGGTAAGGGCCACATGAACATATACCTCGGTATTATTACGCCCCGGGTAAGGGCCACATGAACACTTAATGCTAAGGATACCACAAATACATTTTCAAAAACTGGACAATCATTCATGATTCACAAATAGCAGTTCAGAAAATAGATCATATCATATTGGTAAGAAATACTTAAATTTCAGCATAGCCTTACGAGTTGTTACTCACAGATAGCTCCAGAAGCTGAACAAGCACTTGGACAGAATAGACTGATCAGGTGGGCGATAACACAAGACCTATACAAACACATGACATATACACTTGAACACACGTCCCAAAGGTGCTTACTTATAATTTTTCTTTCTTGGTGTGTTTCTATCTCTTTTCCTCATTATTGTAGCCTAAACATAGCCTAGGAATGCTTTAGATGCAATGAGGATGCAAAATTGCACTTTGGAACACTTAGCCAAATTTCAGAAAATAGGGCAGTTCGCTCGAGCAAAACTTTGGTCACTTGAGCGGTCTGCAAAGTCTGTAAAAGTACTAGATGCTCGATTTTCACGCTCGACGGTCGCTTGAGGCACACTTCGGTCAACTTGAGCCACCGTGCAATTGTCTATAAAACCACTAAGAGCTTGAATTTACCCTGGAGCCAACTTTGATCGCTCAAGCCAAGGTTCAAAACAAAGGATGGTCGCTCGAGCATAGTTTTGGTCACTCGAGCGAGTATGCAGAATCTGGAATAGATTTCAGTTCCAAGTTCAAAATCCATTTCCAATGCACAAAATCATATTCTTTTGGGACAAAACTTAGGGAAGCACTTGTAAACTCATAGAACTTTATGAATTGGAAAGCTATTTAGCAAAAATCAAAGCCCAATAGCATTGAATTGCCCAAAACCAAACTTGAAATACACACACACACACACACCACACACATATATATATATATATATATATATATTTATTAATACATGCATGTAATGATTTAAGTTCAAAACTTCAAAACATGTGTAAATGAAGTTTTTTAGGTAAAAGCATGGTGAGCTCCCAGAGATAGCAAATATATGCACTTGCATGTAAGAATTGAGTGAAAATGAAACTCATAATCCATGAATTATGCATGCATGCATGGAATGATCATCTTTTCTACTTCTTAAGCCCATTCTCTTGCTTATTCTCTAATTCTCTTGATTTCTTGTACTAAGTAGCTCAAACTCACAATTCAAGAGTTGGTTTTCTTACCTATCCTTCAATTGAGTTCTAGATTACTTTGTCTTTGAGCTTCATAATTCCCTACAATTTCTTTCCAATTCTCTCCAATTCTTCTCCACAAGCTTGAATGCAATTCCCCTTATTTCTCTCTCCTCTCTCACATTTTTGCTCAAAGAAAAGGAGTTAAAATAAGTTTGATGAGTAATAAAGGGCCTTATATAGGCTTCACTAATCAATCTAGCTTAGCGTAATCACATTGTAATTGTTTATTGTAATTATTTGATTCCAAATCGAATTTCAATTAGAACTTATCATAAAATTCTAAATAACACATACGTAGTAAATTTCATGTTCAGATGACAATAAGCCTTCAATTCGTGTACTGAAATAGAATTTTAGACATATAGTCCTACCAAAGACAGATATAAATACAAATAACACATAACAATGCAATTAACTTAAGATTTCATTTAATTACTTGTTAGGCATTCTTAATCAATGATTATAGGCTAATTACAGGTCGGGGTTGTTACTAGTTTTTCCCCTTAAAGAGTTTGGTCCTCCAAACTCGAATTATATTCATTTCGGAAAGATGTTAGGTCTAGGGGAAATAAATCTGGATATCGTCTCATCATATCTTCTTCAGCTTTCCTAAGTTGTATACGTCCCTCCATGATTTTTCTAGTCTACTTTCACCAACGGAATTTTTTTGTTTCTCAATCTTTTAATCCGACGGTTCACAATTTGGATTGATTGTTCTTCATAAGTGAATCATCTTTCAAAGCACGTGTGTCGGTTATTATATGTAATGGATCCTATAAATAATTCCGAAGCATTGAAACTGAAAGACATAGTGCATATGCTTCATGACCAGAGCTAAAGCCACTTGATATGTCACTAGGTTGATTTTCTCTATGATTTCATATGGGCCAATGTACCGCGGTGCTAGTTCACCTTAACTCCAAAACCATGTCTACCCTTTCATAGGAGTCACTTTGATAAACACATGGTCACCGACTTCATATTTTTTTGTCTCTTCTTTGACATTTCGCATAACTCTTTTGATAACTCTGTGCAGTTTCAACCGTTGTTGAATCAGTTTTACTTTTCAGTTGTCTCTTGCACAAGTTTGATCCAATAACGGTCTATTCACCTACTTCGGCCCAACAAATTGGAGATCGCATTTTCTACCATACAAGCTTTGTAAGAAGCCATCCAATACTCGAATAATAGCTGTTATTATACACAAACTCAGTCGAAGGCAAGTACTCTCCCAATTTCCTTGGAAATCTAACACACATATCTCAACATATCTTCCAAGTTTGAGTGGTCCGTTCAGATTGGCCATCTTTTGGGTGATAAGCACTACTCGGTTTAATTTAGTTCCCAAAGCTTGTGTAAACTCTACCACAATCTTGAAGTGAACTTAGAATCTCTGTAAGATACAATAGACACTAGCACCTTGTGTAGTCTGAATCTCATCAATGTAAATGTTAGCTAATTTATCCACATTATTAAAAGTTTTGACAGGTAAGAAATGTGTGGATTTAATCAAACGATTAACAATTACCCAAATAGAGTCCATATCTCTGAAGAACGAGGCAGTCAAACAATAAAGTCCTTGTGATATGCTCCAATTTCCATTTCGGTATTGGAAGCGGCTGAAGCAATCCAACGAGTCATTGATGTTCGGCTTTCACTTTTTTGCAATCAAACACTTGCTACATAATCGGCAATACTTTTTCTTCATTCTAGGCCACATAAATTTTTGGTTCAAATCTTTGTACATCTTTGTATTCCCCGGATGCATAGCAAATATAGAATTGTGGGCTTCAGTCATATACACTTTCTCAAGCCTAAATGATTTGGCACACAAAGTTTACCTTGAGATTTCAACACATTGCCCTCAAACACAAATCCTGGTCCTGGTTTTTATTCAATCTCATCAACAAGTCTTTTTCAGAAATTCATCTTCTAGCTGTTTGTCTTTCACTTCAATTATGGCTGGCTATGCAGAAATGGAGCTAGAACCCCACCTTGCTCACGCAACACAATCTCAATTCATTTCTTTCCAAAATCACACAATAATTCTTTTTTATTGGTAAGCAAACATGCTAAATTCCCAATGGATTTTTGTTTCTAAAGCATCTGCAATTGTATTGCCTTTCCCGATGAACACAGAATTTGCAAATCAAATCTTTTATTAGCTTGAGCCATCATTCTGTCTCATGTTTAGTTTTTTCTTAGTAAAGAAAAATTTCAAAATTTTATGGTCCATACACACTTCACAAGTCACTCTCATACAATAATAGCCAATTTTTTAAAAGCAAGCACCACAGTTTAAGCTCAATGTCAGACCGAACCCGCTTCTATAGGTTTAGTGTCGTAACTGGCTAGTAATTCGAGATTAACAAGGCCTTCCTGTTCAAATCCAATAATCGGGCTAGCAGAAGCTTAATATAAAAATTAATATCAGCAAGTAGTCCAATGAGCCGTGATTCTATATGAATAACACATGCACATAAAGTAAATTTACCCATGCTGTTTTGCATACATCACATCTTTGTATATAAAACATTTATATCAATATATATATATATATATCAAAATGTCAACATCATAATCAAAAACTGGACGATGGTCTTCCAGACCTAGCCTTAACTCGGAGCACCAAAACAAAACTCCAAAGGCTTTAAACGGTGGCTCGGATAAACAGTTCCTTCTGGGTTTGCTCTTCATGACGCTCACTTATACATATATATACACACGGTGAGCTAAAGCCTAGTGAATAGCATTAAAGTAAAGGGTTAGTGAACGAATTCCATACATGTCATATACTAAACAAATCATAACAAATCAAGTCTCAATATCTGAACATAATAATGGAACATCCAATAGAAAGGACATATCGTCTTCCGACTAGAATAATTAGTTCTGGATACCGATTAAACATTCATCACACTTTGTTAAGTGGCTAACGAGATCTCGTAATCACATATATGTCATGGACCTGTATTAATATGTTGTCCCCATCTTGGAACCATTCTTTGGATGCCATAGTAGATTCAAAATCAGATATTCATTCACTTGAGCAATAATATGTTTAGGAACATGACATATCAAATAGCATTTCAAATATATTTCATATGAACATATCTTTTACGTGAATGTTACTCACAGTGGGTTTCCAGAAACCGGTTGCTCAGCCTTCTGAGTCTTGACTTACAAACACAAACATTCATAGCATAACATCTTAAGCACATTTAATTCATTCGTCGGTCTTATTCGTTATTTGTTCACTTGGTCGTTTCTATTTCGTTTGTTATTTATTTCGTGTTCATGAGATGCACATGACTTTGAAATACACTTCGAAAACCATGCAAATGAAGGCCGAACTCAAAAAAAAGAAGCGAAAACAAAACCAAAAATCTGCTCTAAAAACTATACGTGGGGAGTCTTGGCCACACGTATGGAACCTCCATTGAACATGCTGCCCACACGTGCAATTATAACAGAATGCAAGCTTTGGTCTATTATGTTCCAACAATGCAGGGCTCCCTGCCGCACTCGCAGTTCTGGGCCAAAACTGTCGAAAATCTGTTCAAGTTTTGACACTCGTTTTTCCAAATCTAACTCCAAATCCATGTATACTGAAGCCAAATTCAAAAAAACATGTTGAGATAAACAATTCCTAACTTCAAACAAAACTCATGACTTTAAATCACAATCAAATTTCATGTAAAAATAAATCAACTTCTGAATTGAAATATAACTTAATAAACATGCAAGGTCGAGCCCAATTCTCCAAATTCATGGAGTTTCCTTCTCAAATCCAAGAAAATCATGCGAGAAAACAAATGCAAGTTCAAAAAATCCATGAGAACTTGCCTTGCATGTTGCTAATGAAAATAATTCTTACAATTCATTCGCTTTTAAGCTTTTATAAGTTCACATCATCAATTTACACTCTTAAATCCCTAATTATACATGATTTCCTCTTTAATCAACTTAGATCAAGAGATTAGGGATGGATTCTTACCTTAGATGGTTCAGATTTGGTGAAGATTGCTTAATCCTCTTCTTTCTCATTTTCTTCTTGAGCTATCTCAGAGTTCTCTTTCTTCTTCTCTCTTTTCTTCTTCATTCTCTTGTCTCTAGAACTCTCTCTCTCTCTCTCCTCTTGCTCTCCTCTCTCTCTCTCTGAAGATATTTGTTGAGTCTAAGGCTCAACTAAGGCCCAACCATATATATATATATAATTTTAATTAAATCCAATTAATTCATTTTGATCGAATTTTTACAAAACTATGCAGTAAGTCTAAAAACCATGTTGAATCACAAATATTTAATCATATTTGGTTTGCTGGTGCCTCTATGACCTTCAATTTTCAATTTTAAAGTTGTAATTGCAATAGGTTTTTCTACAATCAACGGACATAAATTCAAATCCTTCTAATTCACACCATTAAACATGCAATTTCACAACAAACACATAATCAAGTAGCATATAACAATGCAATTAGATGACTAATTAATCATATGCATGTCTGGGTCATTACTTATCCCCACCTTAGAAAGTTTGATCCTCCAAATTTGTCTTATAGTCATTAAATTCAAATTCGGGTCCCGTGTATCCTTTCATTTTCCCATTACACCACTAATCCTCTTTTTATAGGTAATACAAATGGTCTGATCAAATTTCCCATAGTCAAAACCCATGAGCACAATTATCCGGCAAGTGAACAAGTAACGTTTCTCATCCTTCCCAGAATTTTAACAACATGAGGCAGCAAAGGTCAATAAAGTTTCGTATAATTCCCATATTTTCATACACGCAAGCCATTCATGCATCCACAATTTCCATTTCCATAAGAAAATTTCTTATCACAATAGCCACATAGTAACCATTTTCTAACCAATCAATCTCAGGGCAGTAAGGTAGTACTGAAGCAATTCATTCTTCAACATAATACATATATTCCCCATTTAGTCGGAGGTATAAAATCCAAGCCCTGTTCATATCATAATTACATAATCTACGTTAGTATTTACATAAGGTCAAGGGTAAATGATTTCAAATCACAACCAAAATATGTTACTTACAGATACTTACCAATTTCTTACTTAGCAAACTAAACTACGTCATTTTCAATAGCAAATTATAGTACCCTCTTAGACGGAACCAAATACAATACATGTATCGTTACATTGTGGGAGCCGAATAATTTATATGTTAACCAATATATATGGGAAGGAATATCATAGATATACTAATTCGGCCTCCTATCCTAGGGGGTCCTGGAAGCGATTGAATCCGGCCATAGGGAATCAGCCGTACAAGAAGCCGAGTCAGGGGAATAGGCACACGACCAAGAAAGCCGAGTGAGCAGTTTTGCGCTGGATATTTAAAAGTGGGCCCTGACCCTCAGCACCAGGGATTGGAAGTATAAAATACGAGAGGAACATTCATAACCAAAAGAGAAGGTTCATATGTGATCAGATTAAATAAATTTAGGGGACGAGCATTTGCCAAAAATTTGAGGGAGAGCCATCGTTTTCTACTTTGTCCCGTCGGATGCTAACTTTCGACGGCCACCCGACGGAGTGTTAAATCCTTTTTCAGGTGGCAACAGGAGGACCAGGCAAGTCTTCAGGATACCTAAGAGTATTTCCAAACCACATCTCCACAATTGGGCACCGTTTGTGGACATACTCAAGCACAATCCTATGGGCGTAATAGAAGATCCTCCGATAGTCGCTGACGAAAACATGCAAGAGACGACCCTCACTCAAGAAACATGGCTTGCACTGGAGAATATGGCTGCCGATAAGGCTTGAACTTCGATTCAGTATCAGACCTCACCTTCACTCAGTGCATGAGACAATGCAGACGATTTTATGATTTTAAGCAAAGCTAAAATGACAGCGGCTGGAGAACATGATGGCTGAGAAACCAGCGCCTAAGCCACAATTTCCTTGGGGTGCGAAATCCAACAGGCCCGCATGCAGAGTAGAACTGGCAACAACGGTTTGTTTCTTGCTTTTCCAAGAAATCAAGGAATCACCAAGAAACAGACAGAAACCAGAAGTGGACTTACGATCAGTCACATCACCCGCCTAATCAGCATCAGCATAAGCCACCAAAGCCAAGGAAGAAGTAGAAGACAACAACAAGCCTTGAAAGATAGTACCTCGAAGAGAGCGAAGAATCCCAACCAAAGCAGCTCAATGCGGAGAGCGGGGAGCAGAAACGAATTGGCTAACCACATGAACAGTATAGACAAGATCAAGGCGAGTAACTGTCAAATAGACTAAGCAGCCCACAAGCTCGCAATACAAAGTAGGAACATCCAGGAGGACACCATCAGTAGTGTTAAGCTTCACATTAAGCTCAATGGGGGTATCAGAAATCTTAGTGTCAGTAAGACGGGCACAGTGAAGAACCTCATTAGCATATTTGGCCTGAGACAGAAAGTAGCCCTTGGGAGAAGAAGCAACTTCTGTAAGAAATAATGTATAGAGAAAGAGAGAGAGAATAAATTGTATGTATTATCCTAAAAGGGGATAAACTAGAAATATTTAAGAATCGAATGGATAAGAAAGGTACTTGGGACTTAGAAGGTGATGCTAACACTATGTGAAACTCGATGGCCAATTGTATGAGGAGAATCTTAAGGGAAGTGCTTGAAGAGTTGAAAGAAACGGGACCCAGCTCTAGGGAAAATTGGTGGTGAAGGGAAGAGGTTTAAGCGGTAGTTAAGGCAAAAAAAGAGTGCTTTAAAAAGTGGCAGAAGGATAGAACTGAGGAAAACCTTAAGAGCTATAGATTGGCTAATAAGGAGGTCAAGAAAGAAGTGAGAGAGACCAAGTTGAAAGTATATGATGACCTATACACTAGACTAGATAGTAAGGAGGGAGAGAAGAGGGTATACAAACTTGCTAAGATACGGGAGAGGAAAACAAGAGATTTTAATCAAGTAAAGTGCATCAAGAGTAAGGATTCTAAGGTATTGGTGAAGGATGATGAGATTAAGGAAAGATGGAAGAATTATTTTGAGAAACTATTAAATGAGGAACATGGAGGTGCGACAATAAGGGAAGAAATAGCCAGTAATACGGTAAACCAAGACTATAGGTTCTATCGCAGGATTAGGAACTCTGAAGTGGAAATTGCACTTAAGAAGATGAAATCAAATAAGGCTTTAGGACCCGATGATATCCATATTGAAGCTTGGAAGTGTTTGGGTAAAAAGGGAGTTGGTTGGTTGACTAGGTTGTTTAGCAAAATTTTGTTGACTAGGAACATGCCAGATGAGTGGAGGAAGAGTATTTTAGTGTCAATCTATAAGAATAAAGGTGATGTCCAGAATTGTAACAACTATAGAGGAATCAAGCTAATGTGTCATATAATGAAAGTGTGGGAGAGGGTGATGGAATGCCAATTGTGAGATATAACAGAGATGTTAGAGAATCAATTTGGGTTTATGCCTGGTAGGTCAACGATGGAAGCGATCTATCTTTTGAGGAGAGTAATAGAAAAGTATAAAGAAAAGAAAAGAGACATTCATATGGTGTTTATCGACCTTGAGAAAGCATATGACAGAGTGCCCCAAGATATAATATGGTGGGTGTTAGAGAAGAAAGGGGTGACAAAAGGTTACATTGACGTGATTTTGGACATGTATGAAGGGGTGGTGACCACTATTAGATCGCCAGCTGGAGAGACAAATGAATTTCCTATCACTGTAGGGTTACACCAAGGATCTACCTTAAGTCCTTATCTTTTTGCTTTAGTTATGGACGAGTTGACGATAAATATTCAAGATGACGTGCCATGGTTCATGCTTTTTGCAAACGATATTGTGCTAATGGATGAGACTAGAGAAGGAGTGAACACAAAGTTAGAGATTTGGAGAAAAGCTCTTGAATCTAAAGGATTCCGGATAAGTAGAACTAAGATAGAATACATGGAGTATAAATTTAGTAACAGTAACAATGAAAGCAGAGGAGAAGTGAAGATTGAGAACCAATAATTGCCTAAGAGTGAACATTTTCGTTATTTAGGATCGATTATCACAACAGCGGGAGAGATTGATGCAGATGTGGCCCATAGGATTAAGGCGGGATGGTGTAAGTGGAGAAGTGCGTCTGGGGTATTGTGCGATAAACGAATACCCACTAGACTAAAAGGTAAGTTCTATAGAACGACTATTAGACCAGCTATGTTGTATGGGACGGAGTGTTGGGCAACCAAGAAACAACATGTAGATAAGATGAGTGTGGCTGAGATGAGGATGCTAAGGTGGATGTGTGGTAAGACTAAAGACGACAGGATTAAGAATGAGTGTATTCAGGAATGGGTAGGAGTAGCATCGATAGAAGATAAGTTGAGAGAGAATCGTTTGAGATGGTTTGGTCATATTCAACGGAGACCAATAGAGGCAGTAGTGAAGAGATGCGATGCTATAACGGTAGATGGAAGTGTTAGGTGACGGGGTAGGCCTAGATTAACGTTGACTAGCGTTTTAAATAGAGATATGAATCTACTTAATTTGACTAATGAAATAGCCTTTGATAAGGCCGCGTGGAGAAGAAGGATTCATGTAGCTGACCCTATTTGATGGGACTTAAGAATTGGTTTGGTTTGGTTTGGTTTGGTTTGGTTTAGATTATTGACAATGGTAGAGAAATTACATCACTATAAGTCAAGTACATCCTAACTAGGTTGGCACCTACTAACCTACCAATCATTTGCATTATCCTCCACCTTAATAATCTGATAAAAACATTACGAAATTAAAAAGTGAAAAAAAAAATTGTTGATCAATTATCGGGAGAGCTGGACAATTCACTCAAGGAACCCAATTCTATTCTTTTCACTACAATCTTGTCTTCTTGTAAACACTTGCATATAATCTCTCGATATTATAAGTGCCTCAACCATTTGGAGTGAATGTGATGTCTCGAACCTTTTTTAAAGGCAATTCGAATATATTAACTTAAAATTCTGTCTTTTTTAATTTTTCTTGTTACTGTTGAACTCTTTGAATCTCGTGTGGTTACGTATTCTTTTCCCTGTGGATGTTCATATACATCCTAATGTGTTCCAGAGTGTCAATTTGTATTTTGGGGTGTATGAGTGAATCTAGGAATGATGGGGATGCTTTTAGGTTGTTTTGACTCACTTTTGAGTTGAGACCACTCGAGCAATACTTTCGTCACTCAAGCAATAATGTTATCCTTCTAGAACCTTGCTCTGAAGTCAGAAATACTAGGAGTATGCTTTCACTGCTCGAGTGAAGGTTCCATCGCCCGAGTGATCTGTTTACAGAGTAGAGAGAGATTTTGAGAATTTGAATTCACCGCTAGAGCACAGGTTTTACCGCTCAAGTGATCTGTTCGCAGTCAGCTCCGAAAAATGTGTCCAATCACCTTAAAGTTGAGTCTATACACTATTTTCCTTCATTTTCATCTCAATCTCTCTTTTTATTTTACTTCCTCTCATTGCTTTCATATCTCTCCAGAAAATTCTCTACTTACCTTATTAATTCTTTGATCTTGCTAAATCCATTGGGATTTTGACCCAAGTGTCTTTATTAATATTGGGAAACTCATCAAGGGCTACGTGGTGTACAGTGGAGATCGAATTTCGACATTGTTGATTTTGGAGCCTTTCTCATCTTTTCATCCCAAGACTTGAGGCAGAGAATTTCTATAGGGATTCTAGTTTAGATTATTATTTTGGACCTGGGATTCCTTGTCTTATCTGGTTGTTCATACCCTTATATATTCTATTCTTGGTTGAGGTTGGTTATTTGGATGTCGTTGTTGTGTTTGGAACAGGTTAGGAGTCCGTTTTTCAAAGGAGTCTTTGCCTAGAATTTTGCTTGTTCGCTAGCGAACTTTTTTGTGCTCGAGCGATCTTTTATTGTCATGACCCAAACCCACCTCTATAGGTTTAGCATTGTAACTGGCTAGCAATCCTAGGATTACCGAAGGCCTGTGAAACAAATTAACAAAACTGAAGGAGCTAAAGGAAGCAAATATCAAAATACAATGTCCATAGAGCTGTGCAGACGTATATGGGATAGAAAATTTAAACTTGATTTACATATATATGTAACATCAAAATTACATCAGTCTTACATCACCCCTACACAAATGAAACAAAACAAGACTTAGCCTTATTTATAAAACATATAGAAACTTGTCCAACAAACGAAAGAAAATAAAGTTGGCATTAATGTCACAAAACTTGACCACTAGAAACACTTGGGAACCTCCTCGGGAGGCACGATGGTTGGCTTGACAAAACAAAACTCCATGCTAGCAACTTAGGCCTAGTCCCACACCTGATCACCTACATATATAAATAATACAGTGAACTGGAGCCCAGTGAATAACAACAGAGTAAAGGGTTTATGAACGATGTCCACCACAGATTCAGAAATCATAGTTCATATCAGAAACAAATTCAGATTCATATACATATACAGATTTCATAAGCAGTTATACATGGTACATCCATTAGCTACAGATCACTTGGTCATAAAGGCCCACATGTAGAGTAGGTGGTCATTAAGACTATCGTCGGTACCGACGACCATATAGGTCAACATCTTTGTGCACATATAGCCTGGTATTGTTACTCCCAAGCGAAGGCTACATGAACATAGGCTGTGGTATTTTTACCCCCAGATGAGGGCGACATGAACATATACCTCAGTATTGTTACCCTTAGGTAAGGGCCACATGAACATATACCTCGGTATTATTGCCCCCGGGTAAGGGCCACATGAACACTTAATGCTAAGGATACCACAAATACATTTCAAAAAACTGGACAATCATTCATGATTCACAAATAGCAGTTCAGAAAATAGATCATATCATATTGGTAAGAAAATACTTAAATTCAAGCATAGCCTTATAGAGTTGTTACTCACAGATAGCTCCAGAAGCTGAACAGAGCACTTGGACAGAATAGACTGATCAGGTGGGCGATAACACAAGACCTATACAAACACATGACATATACACTTGAACACACGTCCCAAAGGTGCTTAACTTATAATTTTTCTTTCTTGGTCTGTTTCTATCTCTTATCCTCATTATTGTAGCCTAAACATAGCCTAGGAATGCTTTAGATGCAATGAGGATGCAAAATTGCACTTTGGAACACTTAGCCAAATTTCAGAAAATAGGGCAGTTCACTCGAGCAAAACTTTGGTCACTTGAGCGGTCTGCAAAGTCTGTAAAAGTACTAGATGCTCGATTTTCACGCTCGACGGTCGCTTGAGCGCACATTCGGTCACTTGAGCCACCGTGCAATTGTCTATAAAACCACTAAGAGCTTGAATTTTACCCTGGAGCCAACTTTTGATCGCTCAAGCCAAGGTTCAAAACAAAGGATGGTCGCTCGAGCATAGTTTTGGTCACTCGAGCGAAGATGCAGAATCTGGAATAGATTTCAGTTCCAAGTTCAAAATCCATTTCCAATGCACAAAATCATATTCTTTTGGGACAAAACTTAGGGAAGCACTTGTAAACTCATAGAACTTTATGAATTGAAAGCTATTTAGCAAAATCAAAGCCCAATAGCATATGAATTGCCCAAAACCAAACTTGAAATACATACACACACACACACACACACACACATATATATATATATTACATGCATGTAATGATTTAAGTTCAAAACTTCCAAAACATGTGTAAATGAAGTCTTTTTTTAGGTAAAAGCATGGTGAGCTCCCAAGAGATAGCAAATATATGCACTTGCATGTAAGAATTAAGTGAAAATGAAACTCATAATCCATGAATTATGCATGCATGCATGGAATGATCATCTTTTCTACTTCTTAAGCTCCATTCTCTTGCTTATTCTTCTAATTCTCTTGATTTCTTGTACTAAGTAGCTCAAACTCACAATTCAAGAGTTGGTTTTCTTACCTAATCCTTCAATTGAGTTCTAGATTACTTTGTCTTTGAGCTTCCAAGTCAATTCCCTACAATTTCTTTCCAATTCTCTCCAATTCTTCTCCACCAAGTTTGAATGCAATCTCCCCTTATTTCTCTCTCTCTCTCTCACATTTTTGCTCAAAGAAAAGGAGTGTAGAATAAGTTTGATGAGTAATAAAGGGCCTTATATAGGCTTCACTAATCAATCTAGCTTAGCGTAATCACATTGTAATTGTTTATTGTAATTATTTGATTCCAAATCGAATTTCAATTAAACTTATCATAAAATTCTAAATAACACATACGTAGTAAATTTCATGTTCAGATGACAATAAAGCCTTCAATTCGTGTACTGAAATAGAATTTTAGACATATAGTCCTACCAAAGACAGATATAAATACAAATAACACATAACATATGCAATTAACTTAAGATTTCATTTTAATTACTTGTTAGGCATTCTTAATCAATGATTATAGGCTAATTACAGGTCGGGGTTGTTACAGTGTTTTCCCCTTAAAGAGTTTGGTCCTCCAAACTCGAATTATATTCATTTCGGAAGAATGTTAGGTCTAGGGGAAATAAATCTGGATATCGTCTCATCATATCTTCTTCAATTTCCTAAGTTGTATACGTCCCTCCATGATTTTTCTAGTCTACTTTCACCAACGGAATTTTTTTGTTTCTCAATCTTTTAATCCGACGATTCACAATTTGGATTGATTGTTCTTCATAAGTGAATTCATCTTTCAAAAGCACATGTGTCGGTTTAATTATATGTAACGGATCCTATAAATAATTCCGAAGCATTGAAACATGAAAGACATAGTGCATATGCTTCATGACCAGAGCTAAAGCCACTTGATATGTCACTAGGTTGATTTTCTCTATGATTTCATATGGGCCAATGTACCGCGGTGCTAGTTCACCTTTAACTCCAAACCATGTCTACCCTTTCATAGGAGTCACTTTGATAAACACATGGTCACCGACTTCATATTTTTTGTCTCTTCTTTGGACATCCGCATAACTCTTTTGATAACTCTGTGCAGTTTTCAACCGTTGTTGAATCAGTTTTACTTTCTCAATTGTCTCTTGCACAAGTTTTGATCCCAATAACGGTCTATCACCTACTTCGGCCCAACAAATTGGAGATCAGCATTTTCTACCATACAAAGCTTTGTAAGAAGCCATCCAATACTCGAATAATAGCTGTTATTATACACAAACTCAGTCGAAGGCAAGTACATCTCCCAATTTCCTTGGAAATCTAACACACATATTCTCAACATATCTTCCAAAGTTTGAGTGGTCCGTTCAGATTGGCCATCTTTCTGTGGGTGATAAGCACTACTCGGTCTTAATTTAGTTCCCAAAGCTTGTTGTAAACTCTACCACAATCTTGAAGTGAACTTAGAATCTCTGTCAGATACAATAGACACTAGCACCTTGTGTAGTCTTAGAATCTCATCAATGTAAATGTTAGCTAATTTATCCACATTATTAAAAGTTTTGACAGGTAAGAAATGTGCGGATTTAATCAAACGATTAACAATTACCCAAATAGAGTCCATATCTCTTGAAGAACGAGGCAGTCAAACAATAAAGTCCATTGTGATATGCTCCAATTTCCATTTCGGTATTGGAAGCGGCTGAAGCAATCCAACGAGTCATTGATGTTCGGCTTTCACTTTTTTTGCAATTCAAACACTTGCTACATAATCGGCAATACTTTTCTTCATTCTAGGCCACCATAAATTTTGGTTCAAATCTTTGTACATCTTTGTATTCCCCGGATGCATAGCAAATGTAGAATTGTGGGCTTCAGTCATAATACACTTTCTCAAGCCTAAATGATTTGGCACACAAAGTTTACCTTGGAATTTCAACACATTGCCCTCAAACACAAATCCTGGTCCTGGTTTTTATTCAATCTCATCAACAATCTTTTTCAGAAATTCATCTTCTAGCTGTTTGTCTTTCACTTCAATTATGGCTGGCTATGCAGAAATGGCAGCTAGAACCCCACCTTGCTCACGCAACACAATCTCAATCTCATTTCTTTCCAAATCACACAATAATTCTTTTTGATTGGTAAGCAAACATGCTAAATTCCCAATGGATTTTTGGTTCAAAGCATCTGCAATTGTATTTGCCTTTCCCGGATAACACAGAATTTGCAAATCATAATCTTTTATTAGCTTGAGCCATCATATCTGTCTCATGTTTAGTTTTTTCTGAGTAAAGAAAAATTTCAAAATTTTATGGTCCATACACACTTCACAAGTCACTCCATACAGATAATGGAGCCAAATTTTTAAAGCAAGCACCACAGTTTCAAGCTCAATGTCATGACCCAAACCCGCTCCTATAGGTTTAGTGTCGTAACTGGCTAGTAATTCGAGATTACCAAAGGCCTTCCTGTTCAAATCCCAATAATCGGGGCTAGCAGAAGCTTAATATAAAAATTAATATCACAAGTAGTCCAATGAGCCGTGATTCTATATGAAATAACACATGCACATAAAGTAAATTTACCCACCCTGTTTTACATACATCACATCTTGTATAAAAACATTTATATACATATATATATATATATATATCAAAATGTCAACATCATAATCAAAAACTGGACGATGGTCTTCCAGACCTAGCCTCAACTCGGAGGCACCAAAACAAAACTCCAAAGGCTTTAAACGGTGGCTTGGCTAAACAGTTCCTTCTGGGTTTACTCTTCATGACGCTCACTTATACATATATATACACACAGTGAGCTAAAGCCTAGTGAATAGCATTAAAGTAAAAAGGTTAGTGAACGAATTCCATACATGTCATATACTTAAAACAAATCATAACAAATCAATCTCATATCTGAACATAATAATGGAACATCCAATAGAATAGGACATATCGTCTTCCGACTAGAATAATTAGTTCTGGATACCGATTAAACATATCACCACTTTGTTAAGTGGCTAACGAGATCTCGTAATCACATATATGTCATGGACCCGTATTAATATGTTGTCCCCCATACTTGGAACCATTCTTTGGATGCCATAGTAGATTCAAAATCAGATATTCATTCACTTGAGCAAATAATATTTTAGGAACATGACATATCAAATAGCATTTCAAATATATTTCATATGAACATATCTTTACAGTAATGTTACTCACAGTGGGCTTCCAGAACCGGTTGCTCAGCCTTCGAGTCTTGACTTACAAACACAAACATTCATAGCATAACATCTTAAAGCACATTTAATTCATTCAGTCGGTTTATTCGTTATTTGTTCACTTGGTCGTTTCTATTCGTTTGTTACTTTATTTCGTGTTCATGAGATGCACATGACTTTGAAATACACTTGAAAACCATGCAAATGAAGGCCCGAACCTCAAAAAAAGAAGCGAAAACAAAACCAAAAATCTGCTCTAAAAACTACACGTGGGGAGGTCTTGGCCACACGTATGGAACCTCCATTGAACATGCGCCCACACGTGCAATTATAACAGAATGCAAGCTTTGGTCTATTATGTATTCCACACATGCAGGGCTCCCTGCCGCACTCGCAGTTCTGGGCCAAAACTGTCTGAAAATCTGTTCAAGTTTTGACACTCGTTTTTCCAAAATCTAACTCCAAATCCATGTATACTGAAGCCCAAATTCAAAAAAACATGTTGAATAAACAATTCCTAACTTCAAACAAAACTCATGACTTTAAATCAAACCTCAAATTTCCATGTAAAAATAAATCAATTCTTGAATTGAAATATAACTTAATAAACATGCAAGGTGAGCTCCAATTCTCCAAATTCATGGAGTTTCCTTCTCAAATCACAAGAATCATGCGAGAAAACAAATGCAAGTTCAAAAAATCCATGAGAACTTGCCTTGCATGTTGCTAAATGAAAATAATTCTTACAATTCATCGCTTTTAAGCTTTTATAAGTTCACTTCATCAATTTACACTCTTAAATCCCTAATTATACATGATTTCCTCTTTAATTCAACTTAGATTCAAGAGATTAGGGATGGATTCTTACCTTAGATGGTCAATTTGGTGAAGATTTGCTTAATTCCTCTTCTTTCTCATTTTCTTCTTGAGCTATCTCTAGAGTTCTCTTTCTTTTCTCTCTTTTTCTTCTTCATTCTCTTGTCTCTAGAACTCTCTCTCGCTCTCTCTCTCTCTCTCGCTCTCTCTCTCTCTCTCTGAAGATATTTGTTAAGTCTAAGGCTCAACTAAGGCCCAACCATATATATATAATATTTAATTAAATCCAATTAATTCATTCTGAATCGAATTTTTACAAAACTTTGCAGTAAGTCCTAAAAACCATGTTGATCACAAATATTTAATCAATTTTGGTTTCTGGTGCCTCTACGACCTTCAATTTTCAGTTTAAAGTTGTAATTGCAATAGGTTTTTCTACAATCAACGGACATAAATTCAAATCCTTCTAATTCACACCATTAAACATGCAATTTCACAACAAACACATAATCAAGTAGCACATAACAATGCAATTAGATGACTAATTAATCAGATGCATGTCTGGGTCATTACATTATCCCCACCTTAGAAAGTTTGATCCTCCAAATTTGTCTTATTACGTCATAAATCAAATTCGGGTCCCGTGTATCCTTTCATTTTCCCATTGCACCACTAATTCCTCTTTTTATATGGTAATACAAAAGGTCGATCAAATTTCCCATAGTCAAAACCCATGAGCACAATTATCCGACAAGTGAACAAGTAACGTTTCTCAGTCCTTCCCAAAATTTTAACAACATGAGGCAGCAAAGGTCAATAAAGTTTCGTATAATTCCATATTTCATACACGCAAGCCATTCATGCAGTCCACAATTCCCATTTCCCATAAGAACAATTTCTTATCACAATAGCACATAAGTAACCATTTTCTAACCAATCAATCTCAGGGCAGTAAAGGTAGTACTGAAGCAATCATTCTTCAACATAATACATATATTCCCCATTTAGTCGGAGGTATAAATCCAAGCCCTGTTCATATCATAATTACATAATCTACCGTTAGTATTTCACATAAGGTCAAAGTAAATGTTCAAATCACACCAAAGTTCTCAGTCTACCAATTTTTCTTAGCAAACATAACCCAGTCATTTGTTCATAAGCAAATTATAGTCCCTCTTAGACGGAACCAAATCAGATACATGTTCGGTTCTGTGGGAGCCGAATAAATTTATATGTAGGAAAGCCAAATATATATGAAGGAAATCTAGATATATACTATTCGGCTCCATCCTAGGGGGTCCTGAAGCCGAATAATAGAATCGGCCATAGAATCAGCCGTACAAGAAGCCGAGTCGGAATAGGCACACGACAAAAAGGCCGAGTGAGCAGTTATGCGCTGGATTAAAAGTGGGCCCGACCCCCGAGACCAGGGATGAGTATAAATAAGAGGAACATCAACCAAAGAGAGGTATATGAGATCAGATTAAATAAATTTAAGACGCATGCAAATGAGAGAGCATGTTCTAACTTGTCCGTCGGAATGCTAATTCCGACACCCCCGACTGGAGTGTTAATCCTTTTTTCAGGTGGCAATCAGAGGACCAGGAACGTCCTTCAGGATCCAAGAGTATTTCCAAACCACATCTCCACAATTGGCACCGTTTGTGGGAATACTCAAGCACATCCATAGTGGGCGTAATAGAAGATCCTCCGATAGTCGCTGACGAAACTATGCCAAGAGACGACCTCACTCCAAGAAACATGCTTGCACTGGAGAATATTGCTGCACGATAGGCCTTGAACTTCGATTCAGTAACTCAGACCTCACCTTCAACTTCAGTGCATGAGACAATGCAGACGATTATGGATCAAGCAAAGCAAAATGAACAGCGGCTGGAGAACATGATGGCTGAGAACGAGCGCCTACGCCACAATTTGGCCTTGGAGGTGGCGAAATCCCAACAGGCCGCATGCCAAGATTGGGTTTGACCTTCAGGAAAGAAAGATGGTCGACAATGTTGACTTCGGAAACACGATAATGACAGTGATTATGACTCACCATCCCCGGAACCCAGAAAGAAAGGACGAGTTGATGTATCCAGCTCATCTGAAGGGAGTCCGTATGTACGACATAAATGGGGGAAGAGCGATGATTCGGATGAGGAAGATAAGCATGACCCCTTTGTGCGACGAATTGCAAGGGCTGTGCTACGAATTGCAAGGGTTGTGCTACCCAAAAAGTTCAAAGCACCGTCGTTCACCCTCTACGGCTGAAAATCGGACCCCACTGATCACATTCGTCATTATAAGGAAGCAATGACACTTCATGCTGATGATGAAGCCCTCATGTGTCGAATATTTCTAAGTAATCTGGGACCACTGGCCGTCAGGTGGTATTATAAACTAGAGCCAGCATCGATTAGGAGCTTCCATAAACTCCAAAAGTCCTTCAAGGCAAGATTCATCACTAATGAGATCCAGCCAAAGCAAGCCGATTCTCTCTAGACGATGCAAATTAAACCAGAAGAAACCCTTCGTGAATATTCGGCACGTTATTGGGAATGCTTTAATCTGGTAGATGATGCTTGCAATGACTTCATGGCCATCACCGCCTTTAAGATGGGATTGCATCTTGATAGTCCCCTTCGCAGTTCATTGACCAGACGGCCCCTCAAAACAGTCTGGGCGTTAATGAAGAAAGTCAAAAAGTATTGTAAAGTGGAAGACGATGCCCTGCGTGTCAAAGCAGGGCAGAAAGCCGTTGAGACGGCTTCGCCAGGAATCGTTCAGCCGATTAGTGTCGTGCCATCAAGAAGTCCCGAGCCGTGGAATTAGGCTAAACGAGACAAAAGGCGTGACTCGCACCGATCAAATGATCAATGTTCACATCGAGTGAATAAACAATATCAAGTGGATAGTAGGCGCACAAGGCGCTCAGACGAGAAATACATGGAGTTAACAGAGTTGATCAGTAAGATTTTGTCGAAAGTTCAACACCTTTCGTTCTTTAAGTGGATGCCCAAGATGATGGAACCTCCTGATACGAGGAGACAGGATAAACGATGTGAGTATCATAAAGACCATGGTCATGACATCGACAGTTGTTATGCACTGAAGGAGCACCTGGAGGAGCTAGTGTAAGACGGCCGGCTGGTGCAATACCTCCGGAAGAATAGTTCATCGAACACGGTAGCCTTATGGCCAGACTCACCTCCAGTTGGTGTAATTCATATGATATACAGCTTGCCAACATCGTCCGAGGTGCATACAATTTAGTTATAGACTAGCCCACATAGGCCAATCACGCCAGCGAAACGACCAAATGAAACTGGGAGGATTAGCTTCGATGACACTGACTTAGTTGGCGTAACTCTCCCCCACACTGATCCCCTCATCATCGAGCTGCGCGTGAACAGATTCATCATTGAACGTGTTCTCATTGATCAAGGAAGTACTTCAGAAGTAATGTATTACAAAAATTTTGTAAAACTTGGCTTCACTGACTCGGATCCGTCTCTGGCCGATTATCCATTATTCGGCTTCAATGCTAACCCGGAGTATCCTTTGGGCAAAATCACACTCCCAGTTCGAGCGGGCACTAGGTCAGTAGATGTAAAATTTCTAGTTGTCAAACTTCCTTCACCATAAAATCTCATCATGGGAAGAACTTGGTTACACGCCATGCAAGCCGTGCCGAGCACCTACCATAAACTACTTCGTTTCCCGACTGAGTATGGTATTGAACAAATTTGAGGTTCTTAGAAATCGGCACAAGCATGTTATCTTCTTGCTGCGAAGAGACCAAAAGAGCTGGAAGTGAATTCAATTAAGGTATCAAATCGGGAGAGCCTTGAGGACATTGGGAAGACCCTGTGTGAAAAGGCAACCGAAGCCCTGGATCGGGTCGAAATTAACGGGAATCCTGACAAGTTCTTCATGATCAGTGCTTCCCTTAACGAAGTTGAAAGGCAGGAGCTTATATCCTTCTTACTCGACAACCTCGATATGTTTGCATGGTCACCATACGAGATGCCCAGGGTGGATCCGTTTGTGGCCCAGCACTGCCTAAACGTCGATCCAAAATGTAAGCCAATTATTCAGAGAAGTTGGCGATAAGCCGCAGAGCATACTTCGGCCATTGTTGAAGAAGTTGATCGATTACTTGATGTCGGGGCAATTCGCGAAGTAACATATCCTACATGGCTGTCCAATACCGTGGTTGTAAAGAAAAATATTAGATCTTGGCGCGTTTGTGTGGATTTCACGGATTCAAACAAGGTTTGTACCAAGGACTGTTGTCCCCTCCCTAGAATAGACCAGCTCGTAGATGCAACGGCACATCATCAACGTATGAGTTTCTTGGACGCGTACAGAACTTGGTTACACACCATGCAAGCCGTGCCGAGCACCTACCATAAACTACTTCGTTTCCCAACTGAGTATGGCATTGAACAAATTCGAGGTTCTTAGAAATCGGCACAGGCCTGTTATCTTCTTGCTGCAAAGAGACCAAAAGAGCTGGAAGTGAATTCAATTGAGGTATCAAATCGGGAGAGCCTTGAGGACATTGGGAAGACCCTATGTGAAAAGGCAACCGAAGCCCTGGATCGGGTCGAAATTAACGGGAATCCTGACAAGTTCTTCATGATCAGTGCTTCCCTTAACGAAGTTGAAAGGCAGGAGCTTATATCCTTCTTACTCGACAACCTCGATGTGTTTGCATGGTCACCATACGAGATGCCAGGGGTGGATCCGTTTGTGGCCCAGCACTGCCTAAACGTCGATCCAAAATGTAAGCCAATTATTCAGAGAAGTCGACGGTAAGCCGCAGAGCATACTTCGGCCATTGTTGAAGAAGTTGATCGATTACTTGATGTCAAGGCAATTCACGAAGTAACTTATCCTACATGGCTGTCCAATACCGTGGTTGTAAAGAAAAAGAATAGATCTTGGCGCGTTTGTGTGGATTTCACGGATTCAAACAAGGTTTGTACCAAGGACTGTTTTCCTCTCCCTAGAATAGACCAGCTCGTAGATGCAACGGCACATTATCAACGTGTGAGTTTCTTGGACGCGTACAGAGGCTATCATTAAATTGCCATGCATCCGGAGGACCAAGAAAAAACCGCATTCCTCACCCCTAGAGGAACCTATTGCTACAAGGTCATGCTTTTCGGGCTGAAGAATGTGGGGGCAACTTACCAAAGATTAGTCACTGCCATGTTCAAGCAACAACTCGGCCGTACCATGGAAGTATACATCAACAACATGGTGGTCAAATCCAAGGAAAAGCATACCCATCTAGCCGATTCGCCAAAGACATTTGGCATTCTGCGAAAGTACAAAATGAAGCTGAACGCCTCGAAGTGTGCTTTTGGCATCGGATCTGGCAAGTTCCTTGGCTACATCGTTAACCACCGCGGAATCGAAGCCAACCCGAAGCAAATCACATCAATTCTAGAACTTGGCTCTCCTCGGTCGGTCAAAGAGGTTCAGAAGCTGATGGAAATGGCCGTCGCGCTCAATAGGTTCATTAGCCATTCCACAGATTGTTGTCGACAATTCTTTCATACACTTCGGCAAGGTAAAGCTTTTGAATGGACTCCTGAGTGCCAGGCCTCTTTGGATGGCTTGAAGACTTATCTCCGATCTGCACCATTCTTGGCAACACCTTCGGCAGGCGATCCGCTCATTTTATACCTGGCGGTATCTGACTGGGCAATCAGCGCCGTACTGTTAAGAGAAGAACTTAGGGAGTAGTGACCAGTTTATTATGTGAGCAAAGCAATGGCTGACGCCGAAACACGTTATCTTCCTTTGGAAAAGCTCATCCTTGCTCTCGTCATGGCAGCAAGAAAACTGATGCATTATTTTCAGGGCCATACCATTAGGGTACTAACTGACTATCCACTCCGGTCGGCGCTGCGCAACGCCGAGACAGCAGGGCATGTTTCGAAATGGACTCTGGAACTGGGCCAGTATGATATACAATTTCTACCCAGAACTTCCATCAAGGGGCAAGTGCTCATCGACTTTGTAGTCGAATTCACGGGATCCCTCGCCGATTTTAAGTCTGATCAAATACAACCTAAGCCCAATTGGAGAATGTATGTTGGAGACATTTCGTAGATGTACTGTGACGGGTCATCCAACCAACGTGGCAGTGGGGCCGGAGTAGTAATCATGACCCCCGAAAGGGCAATAATCGAGCAGGCTGTCAAATTGGGCTTCGATGTGTGAAACAATGAGGCCGAATATGAAGCATTGTTAACTGGCCTACAGAATGCACTTCACCTCGGTGCGCGACATCTGCTTGTTTTCTGTGACTCGAAACTAGTCATCAACCAATTGAAAGAGGAATATGTAGCCAAAAACGACCGTATGGCAGCCTATATGAAAACGACAAATTCTTTGCTCGCGAAATTCGATCATCATGAATTGAATCAAATAACCCGGGATCAGAACACGCATGCGGACACCCTGGCTTGCCTAGCCTCTGCTATCAATTCAGAAATTAAACAGACAATCGAAGTAGAATTCGTCCCTAAGCCGAGTATTGCCTTTTCCGAATCAGTTCAGATCAACACCATTGAACCAGGTCCAAGTTGGATGGACCCCATCGCTGCATTTCTATCCTCAGAGCAGCTCTCAATGGATAAGAAAGAAGCACACAAACTGTGAAACAAAGCCTTGCGATACTACTTGGATCTGCAGGGGAAGTTTTACAAAAATTCCCGTTTCTGGGCTGTAGTTAAAATGTATTCACCCGAATAAAGTAGAAAAACTCTTGGCTGAAATACATGAAGGTAGTTGTGGTGTCCATTCTGGTGGATGTTCTTTGGCCCATCGAGCCGTGACACAGGGATACTATTGGCCGACCATGCGAATATATTCCGAATGTTATGTCAAGAAATGTGAACAATGGCAGAAGTTTTCCCCTTTAACTCATTTGCTTACCGAGGAGTTAAACTCTATCACTAGGCCTTGGTCGTTAGCCCAATGGGGACTTAATATCGTCGGACCACTGCCACGGGCTCTAAGGAACAAGTGATTCCTGATTGTCGTGACATATTATTTCACAAAATGGGTCGAAGCAAAGGCATTAACACATATGCGAGATACCGACGTTAAGCATTTCGCATGGAAAAACATCATAACTCGATTCGGCATACTAAGAGCACTTGTCTCAGACAATGGCACACAGTTTGATTGTGGCGTCTATCGAGAATTATGCAACACGTATGGTATTCGGCCCTACTTTTCCTCGCCGGCTTATCCACAAAGCAATGGTCAAGCGAAGGCTTCCAACAAAGTCATTCTGGATGGCATCAAGAAAAGGTTGGAGAAAGCTAAAGGCAGATGGGTCGAAGAGCTGCCCAGTGTGTTGTGGGCTCATCACACTACTCCAAGGCGGTCTAGTGGGGAAACGTCGTTCGCTCTATGCTTTGGAACCCAGGCAATCATCCCCCTGGAGATCGGCCTACCCACTATGAAATCAAAGGTTTTTGACATGGGTCGTAATGACATGATGTTGGCCTTGGACTTGACTCTAATTGAAGAACGTCGAGACTGTGCCCTTGCTTCAATGGCGCGGTATCAGCAATAGCTCGCTAAATTGTATAATCAACGCGTACATCTGCGTTGTTATACACCTGGAGAATTGGTCCTTAAGAAAGTGCTTCCCGTTACTAGGAATCCCGCTGACGGAAAGTTAGGCCCTAACTGGGACAACCCTTATCAGGTTGACTCAATCGCAGGAATAGGGGCATATCAGCTCAAAGACATGGCTGGAAGAAGTTTGCCACGTCCCCAAAATTCCACACATTTGCGCAAATTTTATCATTAAGCAAACTTGTGCATCATGTTAGCTTGTTTTGAATTTTCGCTATGTACATCTTTCATTTTTCCAATGCAATGCCTTTTCTTTCTTGTCTTGTGAATTATGGTTCAACAAAAAAAAGCCTCCAAATTCGGAGTGCCTTTTGTGGATGTCACAATTGGCCAACACAAAAAGTCTCCGAATTCAGAGCCCCATCCGTGAATGACACGTTTGGGCCGAATAAGCCTTCGAATTCGGAGCGCCCTTCGTGGATGTCACGATTGGCCAACACAAAAAGTCTCCGAATTCGGAGCCCTATCCGTGAATGACACGTTTGGGCCGAATAAGCCTCCAAATTCGGAGTGCTCTTCGTGGATGTCACGATTGGCCAACACAAAAAGTCTCTTAATTCGGAGCCCCATTCGTGAATGACACGTTTGAGCCGAATAATCCTCTGAATTCAGAGTGCCCTTCGTGAATGTCACGATTGGCCAACACAAAAAGTCTCCGAATTCAGAGCCCCATCTGTGAATGACACGTTTGGGCTGAATAAGCCTCCGAATTCAGAGTGCCCTTTGTGGATGTCATGATTGGCCAACACAAAAAGTCTCCGAATTTGGAGCCCCATCAGTGAATGACACGTTTGGGCTGAATAAGACTTCGAATTCGGAACACCCTTCGTGGATGTCACGATTGGCCAACACAAAAAGTCTCCAAATTCAGAGCCTCATTTGTGAATGACATGTTTGGGCTATATAAGCCTCTGAATTCGGAGTGCCCTGTGTCAATTGGCCAACACCGAAGAAAATGTATAACTCAACAATATAGAAATTGTATGACTCAACAATACGATTACTACAAGAAAAAATAAGCATCTAAATCGAAACAATATAGAAACTGTTTACTGCATTAAATAAAGCATCAATACATAACCACCTACAAATTGGTACCATGTGATATATAAATTTGACATATAAGTTTATTCAGCGTCCTCTTCATCGTCGGTCTTCTCGGCATCCTAAGCCTCGAAGGGAAACTTGTAATTTTTTGATATAGAGGTGACGCCGCATCAATACTCGCCGTTTCAATACCCGCTGCCTGCAGAGCCTTAGTCCATCCATGCTTAAACCCACGATTTTTGCACCGGCAGACCTCCTCGGCTAACTTTTCTTTCGTCTTCTCGATACCTATTTTACGGCCGTCAAAGAAACCTTCATTGTAGGCATTCGTTCTTATTGCTTCTCTTGTGAACATGCTCGCCGTATCTCGGTTGGCAATGGCATGATCTAAGAGCAGCTAGTTTACCCTTTCGGCTACAATCGGGTTGACTTGATTGGCTGACTCCTTTTCAGCGATTTTTGCCTTTTTTAATTCGTTCTCGGCCATTTCTGTGCGTTGTTCCAGGCTTCAAATGCGGTTGTCTTTCTGCTCTATCTCCCTCCGCGTGGCATGAAGATGCATATCAATTTCATAAGAAGTGTACAGACCCCTCACCGCTCCATGGATATTGTTCCCGAAAAACTTCGTAGTCAGGCCGACCAACCATTGATTGTTGGACCTCGGGTGGAAAAATCTATTGAGCAAATTCGACCACCACATTTGGGTCGCAGACGATCGAATCTTCTTGAGTCATCGGTTTATTCCCAACGAAAACCAAAAAACTCAACGGGCGTAGAGCTTTGCTTGGCTCACTTTGCGCAACACTCTGACCGTCAATATGACTCCTTGATCCCCCTCGTTGTTGCACCCCATCCCTGGGGGACCTCACTGTGTCACCTCTTCTGGAGGACCGACTCTGACACTTGGGAGACCGACGTCTCTCCCTTCTCTCCGTTGTTACATCCCCCGCTCTTTGCACTTCGCTTCCTGCAGTACGATGTATTTTGGCGTCCAACTTAACTAAAATTCTTGTTTCTCCTTTACTATTGAAGAACAGCCTCTGCGACATTTATGGCCCAACTCGCGTTTCTGCTCTTCCTTCACTTATCGATCATCGTCGTCTGTGCTCGCAGCTTCTTAAATACTAATTACCTCGTTCATTAATTATGGACGCAACACTTCTGATGCGCCCAACAGTAGCCCCGCATCTTTCACAGGGTACGATATATATTTCCAAATGGACACATGATACTCAGCGCAGTAACGTTATGCCCAAATTGGCCAAGTCCATCACAACATTCATAAGCTGTGACCTGCAAGTTACACAGGTTATTCGGCTCTATAACGGTATGCCCAAATGATATAGCCGAATGACAATACATCACCTCATTTGGCTAGACGTTAAGCTTTGAGCTGAATATTTGTTCTCGAGTGGCAACTTGCAAAGGACACAGGTTATTCGGTGTTCTAACGGTATGCCCAAATGAGGCAAGGGCATCACTATGATCGGCATCTAATGATATAGCCGAATAACAATACATTACCTCATTTGGCCAGACGTTAAGCTTTAAGCCGAATATTTTGTTCTCGAGTGGCAACCTACAATGGACACAGGTTATTCGGCGTTCTAACGGTATGCCCAAATGAGGCAAGGGCATCACTCTAATCGGCATTTGACGATATAGCCGAATCACAATACATTACCTCATTTGGCCAGACGTTAAGATTTGAGCTGAATAATTTATTCACCTATTGAAACTTGCAAGATATACAGGTTATTCGACGCTAACTTGTCCTTGCTAACAAGCTAGCCAGGAAATGTATACAATTTTATAGCCGAATTGAGCTGCGTTTATTTTGACATTCAAATTAGTTATTACTATTGAGCTCGACATACAATTTGATAACTATCGCACTCAAAATTAGCACACGGAAAATAGGAAAATAGATGATTTTCATTAACAAATCGAGTACAATTGGTCATCATTTTACTCATGAAAATTGCCTTACAAAAATCTACAAAAATTACATACAAGAAAACGCTGATCAAAAAACAAAATTACACTTTATTCCTTAGGGTCAAACTCCAGCGGCTCAACCTCTAGCTTCTCATACGGAATTGGCTGCTCCAATACCACATTAGCTGCTGCTAGAGCTTTGAGCCTGCCATGCTTGAATCCCCGATTCTCAAATTTAGGCACTTCCTCTACATATTTCTCCAAAGCAATGACCTTGCCAGCGGTGAATGCTTTGGAAACCTCGGATTCAGCAATTTTTTTTGCCTTATTCAATTCTTCCAAATCGGCATCCAGCTTCGCAATTGCTTCCTTGGCTAACTTTAGCGCCTCTTCGCTAACATTTTCTCTATCTTCGGCGGTAACTCTAAGAAGATCCGAGCATTTAGCCTTCTCTTCCTCAACATCGGCCCTTGTCTATTCTTCCTCTGCCTTCTTGCCTTCAGAGTTGGCCCTGAGGGATGCCACCGCCAGTTCGGCTAATGCCTCTTTAGCCTTATTCTTTTCAGTTTCAATTTTGGCTTTGAGATAGCTGATTTGCTCAACGGCATCGTAATGTCGGCGACCGATCTCCTCGATCTTGCCTGTCGTCCGAAGCAAAGCATGCATAAGTTAACAGGCATAACAATAATGAAAATAGTAGTAAGTGTACATACCAGTAACGTCGACTGAGCAGCTAGCACTATCAACACCACGTCCGGCTCTGTACGGAACGCAGCCCTATCAACTGGCAAGGATATCGATGAGGCCACACTTAGCACCACAACAGGGTCCTTTAAAGTCGATGAGTTAGTAGAAACCGGCATGTTCTTTATTTTTGGTTGGATAATAAATGGCATCGCGATATCCTGCGGTTCATCCACGCGTGGCTGTTTGTTGACTAACTCTTCGGAAAGGTCGGCCCCAAACTCAGCGGGGCATTTTCCCCTCCTCTATTCGGCCAACTGATTGTCCGATTGGCCAATAGTCGACTCCTCCACAATAGCTTGCTCTGTTTCTTCAACAATAGTTTGAGAAATTACGGCCTCAACTGGAGTTGGAGGAAGAGCATCAGTCTGAACAGGTGGGGGCTCAGACTTGGCGGCCTCGGCCTCTTTGAGCCGGCATCTTCTCGACATTGTTTCTCCTGGCCATCTATGCAAGCAACTCACCGGCCATATCTTCAGGTTCGGTGCCAAGAAGGTCTCCTAAGTCGATAAAAATATCGTCGTCCAACGATATGTCAACCCGTCCTGAAGTGGACGGGGAGTTAAGGCCAACTTCTTCAAAAGCCGAGTTGAGAGCCGCGTTAACTTCCTCCAAATCGGCTTTGTTTGGTTCAGCGACTTCCTTACGGACTTCACCTTGCTCCAAATCCAAATCTCCAACACCAATTTCCCTAAGGTTCTTGTAGTTCGGGAAAATAAGTGCCATAAGCTGTTGTTCGCCCTTTGAAATCAGAATGTGATTCGCAACCAAAAAAGTGGCGTACGTAGGTTTGTATCGCAACAATATATGGGCGGCCTGCCCTTGTTTTTGAAGGTTTGGATGGCCAAAAAATTCTAGTGCTGTTTTGACTTGTTAAAGTACAACTTCGTCGGCCGAAGGAAGTACTTTCTTCAAATTGTTACCTACACAAACAAACGATTAGTGAATGGGATTAAAGCTGAATAATCGTATAAGAAATTCCTGGAAAAATGGGACTGTACGACCACCTGGTTTGCCTTTTCATCTAGGCATAGGATCTAGGCGATCTTTGCCCTCGTTGAATTCCCAGTTGCCTCGGACAACGACCATGACATCATCAACACGCTTTCCAGAGCTAGCAAGCATAGTCACTAAATGGTGGCCGGTGTCCTTAGCCCTGAGAAAGTAGCGTCCCTGCTAGCCAGAGGATTTGGCCAAGGCATAACAATGCCGAATAGCAGGGGTTCCAAGATTGAGCCTAAGGCAGTGGTTTAATTCTACAATTCCTATTATGATTCGGTAAAAGTTTACGTTAGGCTGAGAAGGGATTAGACCCCAATGGCGAAGGACGACCCTAAAAAATGGGTGAAAGGGGAAACGGACTCCGCCCTCAGCGATTGACAAGAGAGGAAAGATGATTATAGTCTCATCGGTCCTCTCCATGTCAACTATGCTTTCTGCCATGAGTGACAAATGGACGTCGTTAGGAATAGAAAAATGGCATTGAAAACTAGAAACTCGATCCGCAGAAAGAAAGGCTTTCAAATGTTTTGCCATCCTAGCTAGTATAGGAAGTACGCTAAACTAAAACAAATAAGGAAACGAGAGTTGAAATGGAGAAGAGAAGAACTTACAAGAAGTAGAGATGACAATAAGGAACGGAAAGAAGATGCAGAGGTCGTGAAATAAAGAAGGTATACTGACAGGCAACCAAGAAGCTTTGCGTATTCAAAAAACATACATTCGAAGGGACAACACGGTTTCAAATCGCATTAAATGAATGAAGCGTACGAAGGGGCGGAAAATTATAATGATTTCTAAAAAGCGTAGACATTCTGATGCTTGTGTTGGAATGAGTGTAACCGCCATATTTTTGACTCTTCGAGTTCAAGACCAAACATGCCGACTAATTGGCATTAGTTGGATGTTTGGGGGGCAATTGTGGGAGCCAAATAAATTTATATGTAGGAAAGCCAAATATATTTGAAGGAAATCAAGATATATACTATTCGGCTCCGTCCTGGGGGGTCCTAAAGCTGAATAATAGAATCGGCCATAGAATTAGCCGTACAAGAAGCCGAGTGGGAATAGGCACATGACAGAAAGGCCGAGTGAGCAGTTATGCACTAGATTAAAAGTGGGCCCGACCCCTGAGACCAGGGACGAGTATAAATAAGAGGAGCATCAACCAAAGAGAGGTATGTGAGATCAGATTAAATAAACTTAAGACATAAGCAAACGAGAAAGCATATTTTAACTTGTCCATCGGAGTGCTAATTCTGGCACCCCCGACCGGAGTGTTAATCCCCTTTTTAGGTGGCAATCAGAGGATCAGGAACGTCCTTCAGGATCCAAGAGTATTTCCAAACCACATCTTCACAGGTTCTATCACTTGCAAATAAAATTTTGTCCCAAGAGTTAGAATCAATCCATTTAGGTAATCAAATCATAGCATAATGATTCAAAATGTACGCAATAGTTCTACATCTCAGTCAAGCATAATATGTTCCCATATCTATTCCTTTCAGCATAGTTCAAGTTGTTATGCATAACGATTGATATTAATTTGTCTAAATATTGTAGAAGGGATCAATCAACAGATTCTCAATATTCACAAGTTTCAATACCTTCCACAGCATAGGTAACTTGTCAAATCCGTGGAGTTAACATTTCACACATCAGTAAATTAGACATGAAGCACAGATTCATAATTCCAACAATTTCACATACTAAATATTTCAAGATATATAGCACAAGTTCATGGTTCTACTAATCCACTGAGTTCAACCAGCATGTTCACAACTCATGTCAAGTCAAGAAGTGTACGAGTCTCACACTAATTTCCACATAAACATTTTGTATATAATTACGATAATACCTGCATCAGTTGTCTATGTATTCTGTGTATTTTCTAAAACTAGGATGTAAACCCTTCCTTGCCCGGGATTGTTTCCTTAAGGAGTAAAAGTTGCCTTTGTTCTTGGTACGGGAGTGGAATTAGCCATACTAGCATTTGGCCTATTGTTGTTTGGATGGGCTTGTGGGCAAGACTTAGCCAAATGTCCTTTCTGTCTACATCTAAAAGAAGCTCCTGATAGGCGGCGACACATGCCCTAATGTTGTTTCCCACATTCCTTACACATAGGTATCTTTTTGCTCCCTTTACTTTCTCGACTTGTATTGTCAAAAGTTCTTGAATTTGATTTTTCTTTCATGGAAGTCATTGAATCATTGGTCATTTTAACTTTCTGTTTCTTCTGTTTCTTACTCTCTTATTCGGTTGTTGATGTTGACTTGGACATTTTCAACGCAACAATATTTGCTTCCGACATCAATGCTCTATCAAGGACATACACTTACTTTCACTGTAAGAAAAGTGGGCTTAAAAGACGAAAGCATTTGCGATGGCACACTCACCATCTCAAAAAGTGACTTTTTGTAACGGCACAACTTGCTGTCACAAAAAAGGTGAGTTTTTGCGACGGTACAACCTGCTGTTGCAAAAAATGTGAGTTTTTACGACGACACAATTTGTTGTCACGGAAAAATAGAGTATTTGTGACAGTAGAAAATACTGTCGTGAAAAAGGAGAGTATTTGCAACGGCAGAAATTGCTGTTGCAAAAAAAAGAAGAGTATTTGCGACAGCAAAGATTGTTGTCGCGAAAAAATAGAGTTTTTGCGACGACACCAGCTGCAATCGTAAAAAAAAAAGGGTAAAAAAAAAAATATTGTGGCTTTGAGATGGCTTCATATATATACAGTCACAGAATGGTTTGAACAAATGCAACGACATTTTTCTGTCGCAAAATTTTTTTTAAAAAATGACGTGGTCTTACTCTTTTGATATAACATTTCTCTTTTCACCCATTTTTTCATCTTTCTATCTCTCTCTCCTCTTTTTCTCTCTCACTCATCACTATTCTCTGTCTGTCTGTTTGTCTCTCTCTCTCTCTCTTTCTTTGTGTCTCTCGCTCATCTCTCTTCTCTCTATCTCTTTCGTTCATCTCTCTTTTCTCTATGTCTTTCATTTCTCTCTATCTGTTTTGCTCATCTCTCTATCTCTCTCGTTTCTATTTTCTCTCTGTCTTTTTCTCTTTATCTGCTTGTTTGTTTGTCTGTCTGTCTGTCTCTCTCCCCCACTATGTTCGTCTTGCTCACTCTCTCCCCCTTCTTCTCTGTTTACCGAGCTTCCTCTCGATTTATCGATCCACTACAAGAAAACGCACTTTTAGCGACCACTCTCTCTCTCTCTCTCGCTCATCACTATGTCTCTGTCTCTCTCTATCTCTATCTCTATCTCTCTTCTCTATCTGTCTCTCACTCATCTATCTCTCTCTCTCACCACTCATCTCCTCTTCCACCTCTACGACTACCATTACTACCATCATCGCTACCATTCCACTACCACCACCACCATCACCATTACTGCCACTACTACTACCATTACCTATTCTCTACCACCGCCACTCTATCTCCTCTACCACTACCACAACTTCACCACTAATCTCCTTCGCCATCACCACCACCACCACCACCTCTTATCCACCACCTTCACCATTACTGCCGCTCCCTCTCCTCTACCACAAAAAATTAGTTCCTAATTTTTAGTAACCAAAAAAAATGGGTCGCAGAAAAATATTTTTCATTGACCACAAAAAATTAATTTTATTTTAACAGAAAATATTTTTCATTAAAATATTACCCCTACTTCTACCAAATAAAAAAAAATATTTTTTTTTTCATTAAAATAAAAATGAAACAAATAAATTTTCAATTTTAGTAACTAAAAAAAATCAAAAATCAAAAATCAAAAAAAAAAAAAAATTAACTATGAAAAAATAAATATATTTTAACAAAAAAAAAATAAAATCCCATAAATGTGATCAATATAGTCTGATCAATATATATTCTCAGAAATAGGCCAAAATCTAAATTTTTCCAAATTTCTTCAAACCCTTTGGCGCCTATAATTTCTTTTTCCTTCTTCTCTCATTTTCACGTTCAAATCTCTCTCTCTCTCTCTCTCTCTCTCTCTCTCTCTCTCTCTCCATCTCCATTTCCATCTCCGCGCTACTCATCTCACTCTCATTCCGACTCCTCCACCAGCAAGAGCTCGAATCTGCAGAGCATCAATGTCGAAGCACACTATAATATAAGGAATTAGGGATTCTAGAGAGCTTGAATTTACTGAGCAAGTTGTTGCCCTCGTAAACCCTAACATTGGTATGTATTCTCTTCTCTATCTCTCTCTTTTCTCTCTCTCTCTCTCTCTCTCTCTCACACACACACACTTTATTTATTTATATTTTATTCTTTCATCTTCAAGGCTTGAATCTCATGCTGGTCGACGACCCTATGTGATCTCCAAATTTGCTCTTAATCTCCAAATTCGACTTCCTTAAGTAAAAGCACCCTCCTTCGTTTCATAGTTTATATATGTGTTTGCTTAATTTACTCTGTGAATTTCTTCTTTTCACCTTCATTTTTGTTCTACATCTGTTCTTTATATTTTATTACATTCACTAAACTTGATTGAATTCGCTGTTACTGTTTGTGTATATATATATATATATATTTGTCAATTTATGGTGATTTGTGATTTTTTGTTTTTGATTTAGGGTTTTCATCATTTCATTATAAAATTTTTTTGATTAATTCTTGTGAAATTTTTATTCCAATATATGTGGAACTAGTTTTTTTTTTTTTCTTTTGATTTAGGGGTTTCATGATTTTGTTTTCATTATAAAAAAATTTTGATTAATTTTTTTTTTGGAATATTTGCTATCAATTTAGAGAGTTCCATGAGAACTCAGGCATTTGTTTTCTTTTGAATTGAATTGCTTTTGGTTTTTGAATCTTGTGGTTATATATACACACACATGTGTGTGTATATATATACCTGATTATAGGGAATAGTTCTTATATGATTATTGTTCAATCCAATTAAATGTTTGGCTGGGTTGGGATTATATTATGAAATGGAATCATATCGGTAATAATTTATTCTTGTTCTTTTGTCTATATATTAAATCAATTTAAATTCCAATTGAATGAGAGTTTGTTTACGGTCTGAGTGTTATGGCTGGAAATTATCAAATAAATTATTTATTTATATCTAGTGTTTGAAGTTGAAGCTTCAAATGCTGAATTTGTTATGTAGCAGTAGGTAATTAGTGAATACAAATTGGAATATTACTTAACAGCAACAATTTCTTTGCAAGTTCTGGAAAATTGTGTTTAATTGCTGAAATTTATTCTAGGCATCGAAAATTGACAACTAATTGCTATAACTTGAGCAGTGTTTTCATTGATTTGTTGGGAATAAAATGTTTTTTTTTATGTTGAAAACCGTTGCATAATAATGCACTGCATTCTCCAACTGTGCATTTTTCCCTTTTAACTCTTTTTTCTCCTTACACATATTCATTACTTGTTATTTTAACAAGCACACCTCATTTCTCCATTGCTGATTTTCTTGTACTCTTGCTTGTAATCGTCGCGCCATATTGGAGAATGTAGTCATGGCCTGTGTACTAAGAGCCATAGTGTTATTAATAGCATCGAAATCATTTCGATTGCCAATACCACTAGAACCCTCATTTACAGGCATAGCATGTGCCTGCGTCACTGGTACTCTCTCATATGCCTGCATTACAGGCACCTCATGCAGGTCCGACTCATTGATAGACAAGGTAAGGAATGACATGATTACAAAAGGAGCTAAAACAAATTTTTTTCTCAAACACTTGATGATTTCGTACCTTTGCTTCTGATCTGTGTCACTTTTTATACACTCCATTGATCCATTACTCGATGCATATCTGCTATATCTGCTCAAATATTTTGTTTGTCAATATTTCCTGCGCTCGAGATGCTCCAAAATCCCCATACTGATTCCGACAAGATAGACGGCCCATTATTTTATTTTTGGCCACTCCGATTATTGTATCAAATATGCTTGTTTCTTATCTTCATCTTTATTTTGATGATGTCAAAGGGGGAGAAAAAACATGATTTTACAAAATTATATGTGATTTTGAAAATTATATGTGATTTTGAAAATTATATGTTGCAGGGTTATCAAATATTTTGTCAATTTTATTTTGTGTCAAATCCATACAAATATTGCCATCATCAAAAAGGGGGAGATTGTTAATCATATTATTCAATTTTGATGATGTCTAAAATACTATTTGTAACAATTTAGATTTTTTTAATATACATATTATTTGACACAAAATATTATCTTTTTAAAAATATATATATTTGTTAAAAATTAATTAAATAAAATAATATTATCTTTTTAAAATATATATGTTAAATATTATTTTAAATATTTTCAAAAACTTTACTATTCACTTTTTGAAAAATAGGGTTAATTACTATTCATCTTTTGACAAATCGATTAATTATATTATTTTGACAAAAATGATTATTTTAAATATTTTCAAAAAACTTTATGTAAGCCATGACGTCAGGAGCGTGCTTATGTAAGCCATGACGTCAGGAGCGTGCTTATGTAAGCCATGACGTCAGGAGCGTGCTTATGTAAGCCATGACGTCAGGAGCGTGCTTATGTAAGCCATGACGTCAGGAGCGTGCTTATGTAAGCCATGACGTCAGGAGCGTGCTTATGTAAGCCATGACGTCAGGAGCGTGCTTATGTAAGCCATGACGTCAGGAGCGTGCTTATGTAAGCCATGACGTCAGGAGCGTGCTTATGTAAGCCATGACGTCAGGAGCGTGCTTATGTAAGCCATGACGTCAGGAGCGTGCTTATGTAAGCCATGACGTCAGGAGCGTGCTTATGTAAGCCATGACGTCAGGAGCGTGCTTATGTAAGCCATGACGTCAGGAGCGTGCTTATGTAAGCCATGACGTCAGGAGCGTGCTTATGTAAGCCATGACGTCAGGAGCGTGCTTATGTAAGCCATGACGTCAGGAGCGTGCTTATGTAAGCCATGACGTCAGGAGCGTGCTTATGTAAGCCATGACGTCAGGAGCGTGCTTATGTAAGCCATGACGTCAGGAGCGTGCTTATGTAAGCCATGACGTCAGGAGCGTGCTTATGTAAGCCATGATGTCAGCAAGGAGCGTCCAACGGGTATATTTTTGTGTATAAATAGAAGTGTTGGATGTGGAGAAAAACCAAGAACTTGAAGAGAAAATATTTCTGTGAGCTCCAAAATTCTGAGTATTCTGCTCTTTAACTTTCAGATCTAAGTCTAGCTTTTGATCTTATACTTTCATATCTACTCTTTATGAGAGAATTATTATAAAAGTGGGTTCAAGTTCCACTTATTCTTATTCCTTATTTTTTGTGAGAGATTTTGTAAGGGTAAGACATTTATTGTTGAGTGAGGCTCAATAGATAAGAGTAAGTCCTGTGCCAAATCCACAAGCTTGGTGGTGTATTTATTCAATTGATAGTAAAGAAATTCTCAAGGTGGTTCCTTGGGGAGTGGGCGTAGGCCTGGCGTACCGAACCACTATAAATCGTAGTGTTTGATTTTCTCTTCCTATCTCTCCTACTTTTATATTGATAATTATTATTCTTTTTTTTATTTATTCAAATTATAAATATTGTGTTATTTTTAATATTGTGAAATTTTTAATAACCCAATTCACCCCCCTCTTGGGTTGCCTAACTGGGATAACAATTAATTATGGACGCAACACTTCCGATGCACCCAACAGTAGCCCCGCATCTTTCACCGGGTCCGATATATATTTCCAAATGGACACATGATACTCAGCACAGTAACGTTATGCCCAAATTGGCCAAGTCCATCACAACATTCATAAGCTGTGACCTGCAAGTTACACAGGTTATTCGGCTCTATAACGGTATGCCCAAATGATATAGCCGAATGACAATACATCACCTCATTTGGCTAGACGTTAAGCTTTGAGCTGAATATTTGTTCTCGAGTGGCAACTTGCAAAGGACACAGGTTATTCGGTGTTCTAACGGTATGCCCAAATGAGGCAAGGGCATCACTATGATCGGCATCTAATGATATAGCCGAATAACAATACATTACATCATTTGGCCAGACGTTAAGCTTTGAGCCGAATATTTTGTTCTCGAGTGGCAACCTACAATGGACACAGGTTATTCGGCGTTCTAACGGTATGCCCAAATGAGGCAAGGGCATCACTCTAATCGGCATTTGACGATATAGCCGAATCACAATACATTACCTCATTTGGCCAGACGTTAAGATTTGAGCCGAATAATTTATTCACCTGTTGAAACTTGCAAGATATATAGGTTATTCGACACTAACTTGTCCTTGCTAACAAGCTAGCCAGGAAATGTGTACAATTTTATAGCCGAATTGAGCTGCGTTTATTTTGACATTCAAATTAGTTATTATTATTGAGCTCGACATACAATTTGATAACTATCGCACTCAAAATTAGCACACGAAAAATAGGAAAACAGATGATTTTCAATAACAAATCGAGTACAATTGGTCATCATTTTACTCATGAAAATTGCCTTACAAAAATCTACAAAAATTACATATAAGAAAACGCTGATCAAAAAACAAAATTACACTTTATTCCTCAGGGTCAAACTCCAGCGGCTCAACCTCTAGCTTCTCATATGGAATTGGCTGCTCCAATACCACATTAGCTGCTACTAGAGCTTTGAGCCTGCCATGCTTGAATCCCCGATTCTCAAATTTAGGCACTTCCTCTACATATTTCTCCAAAGCAGCGACCTTGCCAGCGTTGAATGCTTTGGAAACCTCGGATTCAGTAATTTTTTTTGCCTTATTCGATTCTTCCAAATCGGCATCCAGCTTCGCAATTGCTTCCTTGGCTAACTTTAGCGCCTCTTCGCTAACATTTTCTCTATCTTCGGCGGTAAGTCTAAGAAGATCCGAGCATTTAGCCTTCTCTTCCTCAGCATCGGCCCTTGTCTATTCTTCCTCTGCCTTCTTGGCTTCAGAGTTGGCCCTGAGGGATGCCACCGCCAGTTCGGCTAATGCCTCTTTAGCCTTATTCTTTTCAGTTTCAATTTTGGCTTTGAGAGAGCTGATTTGCTCAACGACGTCGTAATGTCGGTGACCGATCTCCTCGATCTTGCCTGTCGTCTAAAGCAAAGCATGCATAAGTTAACAGGCATAACAATAATGAAAATAGTGGTAAGTGTACATACCAGTAGTGTCGACTGAGCAGCTAGCGCTATCAATGCCACGTCCGGCTCTGCACGGAACGCAGCCCTATCAACTGGCAAGGATATCGATGAGGCCACACTTAGCACCACAGCAGGGTCCTTTAAAGTCGATGCGTCAGTAGAAACCGACATGTTCTTTATTTTTGGTTGGATAATAAACGGCGTCGCGATATCCTGTGGTTCATCCACTCGTGGCCGTTTGTCGACTAACTTTTCGGAAAGGTCGGCCCCAAACTCAGTGGGGCATTTTCCCTTCCTCTATTCGGCCAACTGATTGTCCGATTGGCCAATAGTCGACTCCTCCACCATAGCTTGCTCCGTTTCTTCAACAATAGTTTGAGAAATTATGGCCTCAACTGGAGCTGGAGGAAGAGCATCAGTCTGAACAGGTGGGGGCTCAGACTTGGCGGCCTCGGCTTCTTTGAGCCGGCATCTTCTCGACATTGTTTCTCCTGGCCATCTATGCAAGCGACTCACCGGCCATATCTTTAGGTTCAGTGCTAGGAAGATCTCCTAAGTCGGTAAAAATATCGTCGTCCAACGATATGTCAACCCGTCCTGAAGTGGACGGGGAGTTAAGGCCAACTTCTTCAAAAACCGAGTTGAGAGCCGCGTTAACTTCCTCCAAATCGGCTTCGTTTGGTTCAACGACTTCCTCACGGACTTCACCTTGCTCCAAATCCGAATGTCCAACACCAATTTCCCTAAGGTTCTTGTAGTTCGGGAAAATAAGTGCCATGAGCTGTTGTTCGCCCTTCGATATCAAAATGTGATTCGCAGCCGAAAAAGTGGTGTACGTAGGTTCCTATCGCAACAATATATGGGCGGCCTGCCCTTGTTTTTGAAGGTTTGGATGGCCAAAAAATTCTAGTGTTGTTTTGACTTGTTAAAGTACAACTTCGTCGGCCGAAGGAAGTACTTTCTTCAAATTGTTACCTACACAAACAAACGATTAGTGCATGGGATTAAAGCTGAATAATCGTATAAGAAATTCCTGGAAAAATGGAACTGTACGACCACTTGGTTTGCCTTTTCGTCTAGGCATAGGATCTAGGCGATCTTCGCTCTCGTCGAATTCCCAGTTGCCTCGGACAACGACCATGACATTATCAACACGCTTGCTAGAGCTGGCAAGCATAGTCACTAAATGGTGACCGGTGTCCTTAGCCCTGAGAAAGTAGCGTCCCTGCTAACCAGAGGATTTGGCCAAGGCATAACAATGCCGAATAGCAGGGATTCCAAGATTGAGCCTAAGGCGGTGGTTTAATTCTACAATTCCTATTATGATTCGGTAAAAGTTTACGTTAGGCTGAGAAGGGATTAGACCCCAATGGCGAAGGACGGCCCTAAAAAATGGGTGAAAGGGGAAACGGACTCCGCCCTCAGCGATTGACAAGAGAGGAAAGATGATTGTAGTCTCATCGGTCCTCTCCATGTCAACTATGCTCTCTGCCATGAGTGACAAATGGACGTCGTTAGGAATAGAAAAATGGCATCGAAAACCAGAAACTCGATCTGCAGAAAGAAAGGCTTTCAAATGTTTTGCCATCCTAGCCAGTATAGGAAGTACGCTAAACTAAAACAAACAAGGAAACGGGAGTTGAAATGGAGAAGAGAAGAACTTACAAGAAGTAGAGATAACAATAAGGAACGGAAAGAAGATGCAGAGGTCGTGAAATAAAGGAGGTATACTGACAGGCAACCAAGAAGCTTTGCGTATTCAAAAAACATACATTCGAAGGGACAACACGGTTTCAAATCGCATTAAATGAATGAAGCATACGAAGGGGCGGGAAATTATAATGATTTCTAAAAAGCGTAGACATTCTGATGCTTGTGTTGGAATGAGTGTAACCGCCATATTTTTGACTCTTCGAGTTCAAGACCAAACATGCCGACTAACTGGCATTAGTAGGATGTTTGGGGGGCAATCGTAGGAGCCGAATAAATTTATATGTAGGAAAGCCAAATATATTTGAAGGAAATCAGGATATATACTATTCGGCTTCGTCCTGGGGGGTCCTAAAGCCGAATAATAGAATCGGCCATAGAATTAGCCGTACAAGAAGCCGAGTGGGAATAAGCACATGACAGAAAGGCCGAGTGAGCAGTTATGCGCTAGATTAAAAGTGGGCCCGACCCCTGAGACCAGGGACGAGTATAAATAAGAGGAGCATCAACCAAAGAGAGGTATGTGAGATCAGATTAAATAAACTTAAGACACAAGCAAACGAGAAAGCATATTTTAACTTGTCCGTCGGAGTGCTAATTCTGGCACCCCCGACCGGAGTGTTAATCCCCTTTTTAGGTGGCAATCAGAGGATCAGGAACGTCCTTCAGGATCCAAGAGTATTTCCAAACCACATCTCCACAGGTTCTATCACTTGCAAATAAAATTTTGTCCCAAGGGTTAGAATCAATCCATTTAGGTAATCAAATCATAGCATAATGATTCAAAATGTACGCAATAGTTCTACATCTCAGTCAAGCATAATATGTTCCCATATCTATTCCTTTCAGCATAGTTCAAGTTGTTATGCATAACGATTGATATTAATTTGTCTAAATATTGTAGAAGGGATCAATCAACAGATTCTCAATATTCACAAGTTTCAATACCTTCCATAGCATAGGTAACTTGTCAAATCCGTAGAGTTAACATTTCACACATCAGTAAATCAGACATGAAGCACAGATTCATAATTCCAACAATTTCACATACTAAATATTTCAAGATATATAGCACAAGTTCATGGTTCTACTAATCCAATGAGTTCAACCAGCATGTTCACAACTCATGTCAAGTCAAGAAGTGTACGAGTCTCACACTAATTTCCACATAAACATTTTGTATATAATTAGGATAATACCTGCAACAGTTGTCTATGTATTCTAGGTATTTTTTGAAACTAGGATGTAAACCCTTCCTTGCCCGGGATTGTTTCCTTCAGGAGTAAAAGTTGCCTTTGTTCTTGGTATGGGAGTGGAATTAGCCATACTAGCATTTGGCCTATTGTTGTTTCGATGGGCTTGTGGGCAAGACTTAGCCAAATGTCCTTTCTGTCCACATCTAAAAGAAGCTCCTGATAGGCGGCGACACATGCCCTAATGTTGTTTCCCACATTCCTTACACATAGGTATCTTTTTGCTCCCTTTATTTTCTCGACTTGTATTGTCAAAAGTTCTTGAATTTGATTTTTCTTTCATGGAAGTCATTGAATCATTGGTCATTTCAACTTTCTGTTTCTTCTGTTTCTTACTCTCTTATTCGGTTGTTGATGTTGACTTGGACATTTTCAACGTAACAATATTTGCTTCCAACATCAAGGCTCTATCAAGGACATCCACTTACTTTCACTATAAGAAAAGTGGGCTTAAAAGACGAAAGCATTTGCGATGGCACACTCACCGTCTCAAAAAGTGACTTTTTGTGACGGCACAACTTGCTGTCGCAAAAAAGGTGAGTTTTTGCGACGGCACAACCTGCTGTTGCAAAAAATGTGAGTTTTTTCGATGACACAATTTGTTGTCACGGAAAAATAGAGTATTTGTAACAATAGAAAATATTGTCGTGAAAAAAGAGAGTATTTGCAACGGCAGAAATTGCTGTTGCAAAAAAAAGAAGAGTATTTGCAACAACAGAGATTGTTGTTGCGAAAAAATAGAGTTTTTGCGACGGCACCAGCTGCAATCGTAAAAAAAAAAAAAGGTAAAAAAAAAATATTGTGGCTTTGAGATGACTTCATATATATACAGTCACAGAATGGTTTGAACAAATGCAATGACATTTTTCTGTGGCAAAATTTTTTTAAAAAAATGACGTCGTCTTACTCTTTTGATATAACATTTCTTTTTTCACCCATTTTTTCATCTTTCTATCCCCCTCTCTTCTCTTTTCCTCTCTCACTCCTCACTATTCCCCGTCTGTCTGTTTGTCTCTCTCTCTCTCTCTCTTTCTCTCTTTTTCTCTGTGTCTCTCGCTCATCTCTCTTCTCTCTATCTCTTTCGTCCATCTCTCTTTTCTCTATGTCTCTCATTTCTCTCTATCTATTTTGCTCATCTCTCTATCTCTCTCGTTTCTATTTTCTCTCTGTCTTTTTCTCTTTATCTGCTTGTTGTTTGTCTATCTGTCTGTCTCTCTCCCCCACTATGTTCGTCTTGCTCACTCTCTCTCCCTTCTTCTCTGTCTCTCTCTCTCACCACTCATCTCCTCTTCCACCTCTACGGCTATCATTACTACCACCATCGCCACCATTCCACTACCACCACCACCACTACTGCCACTACTACTACCATTACCGATTCTCTTCCACCGCTACTCCATCTCCTCTACCACTACCACAACTTCACCACTAATCTCCTTCGCCATCACCACCACCACCACCACCACCACCATCACCTCTTATCCACCACCTTCACCATTACTGCCGCTCCCTCTCCTCCACCACAAAAAATTAGTTCCTAATTTTTAGTAACCAAAAAAAATGGGTTGCAGAAAAATATTTTTCATTGACCACAAAAAATTAATTTTATTTTAACAGAAAATATTTTTTATTAAAATATTACCCCTACTTCTACCAAATAAAAAAAAATATTTTTTTTCATTAAAATAAAAATGAAACAAATAAATTTTCAACTTTAGTAACTAAAAAAAAATCAAAAATCAAAAATCAAAAAAAAAAAAAAACATTAACTACTAAATAAATATATTTTAACAAATAAATAAATAAAATCTCATAAATGTGATCAATATAGTCTGATCAATATATATTCTCAGAAACAAGCCAAAATCTAAATTTTTCCAAATTTCCTCAAACCCTTTGGCGCCTATAATTTCTTTTTCCTTCTTCTCTCATTTTCACGTTCCAATCTCTCTCTCTCTCTCTCTCTCTCTCTCTCTCTCTCTCTCTCTCTCCATCTTCATCTCCATCTCCATTTCCATCTTCGCGCTGCTCATCTCACTCTCATTCCAACTCCTCCACCAGCAAGAGCTCGAATCTGCAGAGCATCAATGTCGAAGCACACTATAATATAAGGAATTAGGGATTCTAGAGAGCTTGAATTTACTGAGCAAGTTGTTGCCCTCGTAAACCCTAACATTGCTATGTATTCTCTTCTCTCTCTCTCGTTCTCTGTCTCTCTCTCTCTCTCTCTCACACACACACACACATACACTTTATTTATTTATATTTTATTCTTTCATCTTTTAGGCTTGAATCTCATGCTGGTCAACGACACTATGTGATCTCCAAATTTGCTCTTAATCTCCAAATTTGACTTCCTTAAGTAAAAGCACCCTCCTTCGTTCCATGGTTTATATATGTGTTTGCTTAATTTACTCTGTGAATTTCTTCTTTTCACCTTCATTTTTGTTCTACATCTGTTCTTTATCTTTTATTACATTCACTAAACTTGATTGAATTCGCTGTTACTGTTTGTGTATATATATATATATATTTGTCAATTTGTGGTGATTTGTGATTTTTTGTTTTTGATTTAGGGTTTTCATCATTTCATTATAAAAATTTTTTGATTAATTCTTGTGAAATTTTTATTCCAATATATGTGGAACAAGTTTTTTTTTTTTTTTCTTTTGATTTAGGGGTTTCATGATTTTGTTTTCATTATAAAAAAATTTTGATTAATTTTTTTTTTGGAATATTTACTATCAATTTAGAGAGTTCCATGAGAACTCAGGCATTTGTTTTCTTTTGAATTGAATTGCTTTTGGTTTTTGAATCTTGTGGTTATATATACACACACATGTGTGTGTATATATATACCTGATTATAGGGAATAGTTCTTATATGATTATTGTTCAATCCAATTAAATGTTTGGCTGGGTTGGGATTATATTATGAAATGGAATCATATCGGTAAGAATTTATTCTTGTTCTTTTGTCTTTATATTAAATCAATTTAAATTCCAATTGAATAAGAATTTGTTTACGGTCTGAGTGTTATGGCTGGAAATTATCAAATAGATTATTTATTTATATCTAGTGTTTGAAGTTGAAGCTTCAAATGCTGAATTTGTTATGTAGCAGTAGGTAATTAGTGAATACAAATTGGAATATTACTTAACAGCAACAATTTCTTTGCAAGTTCTGGAAAATTGTGTTTAATTGCTGAAATTTATTCTAGGCATCGAAAATTGACAACTAATTGCTATAACGTGAGCAGTGTTTTCATTGATTTGTTGGGAATAAAATGTTTTTTTTTATGTTGAAACAAGTTTGCAGGTACCAAAATGAAGCTTAGAAACTTGGAAAGAGAGTGAAAACAGTGTTTGAATTCGAAACCTGCGTAGAATAGGTAGCACTGTCAAGCCAAGGGAAAACGGGCATAGTTTTCTCTAGAAAACTCGAAATCACGCACCGGTTTTTTTTTTGGTTAGAAACTAGACTTGGATATCTTTCAAATGGTGTAGGCCTTGCATTTTAATTCCAGCCGAGTGAATACAGATTTGAGTTCAAAGTTGACCCCAAAATTGCATCTACAACTCTATTATTAAACATACTTTTTTTTGGGAGGGAGGGGGCACAACCTCTAACTATTTTGTTTTCTTTTGAAATCTAGCTTTAACAATACCACCTTGAATTGTTGGACATTATATTCATTTTTATTGCTTCAATCTACAGTTTTCTATGGCGTTGCTCTTTTCCTTAAAAAATATTACAAAAAATCTGACAAAAAATCTGTTAATGATACCCCTGCCATTTGTGAAATTTGTCTAAACTAGAATGTTGGTGTGCAATGAAAACATCTGATGATTGCATCCGATTTTAGTATTTTTCAACATGCTTTTATATAAGCTGTCTCATTAGGATTTTGATGTAGCCGACTATTATAGAATTACAAGTCTTATTGGTTGCTAGAGATAATCTCCAGGTTTGTTTTTTGTGTTCTTCTCTTGCTCTCTATTATTAATTTTGGTTTTGATTTTTTTTCCCTAGACTTCTTGTTTTTCAAATGGCAAGATTAGTTTTGAGTTTTCGGTGGTTTTCTTTCTGGATTTGACTATGACTTTGTTAATTCTATGAGTTTTTTTTTTATTTTTAAATTTATTTATTTTTACATCAATTTTGAATTTCATAAAGTAACTGAATTTGTTATTCTTTCCATGCATGCGTTCATTTTGCATTGTCATTGGTTTTCTTTCTGTATCTGAATCTAAAAGGTATTTCATTACTTTGTGGGATTTGTTTTGCTAGTCTTGCTATTTGGTTTTCTTTACATTTTTAGGATTTATTTTATTCACATTGATGACCTAGCTTTTTTTATGGAATGCATATTCAGAAAATGTAATCCCCTATTTATAAGACAGAGAGTTGCAATTAATGTTTAAGTATCTAATAGAATGGAGTCCCAAAACTACTTCAGTAGGGAGTCTTAGAGGGGATGAAGAAGCGGATAGGATCAAATACGCAATGATACAATATTAACAGGACATACTCAGTTCTATGTCTTTACATTGTTGGTTCCAATATATATATATATATATATATAATTTTGAAAGCAAGTGTTCACTTCTTTGTTCCGATTGCATAATTTTCTCAGTATCTACTATTTCTAAATTACTATTGCATATAAAACTACCTCATCACATTTTGACCATGTGATCTAAATTAGCTTACTCCAATTGCCAAATTTTCTTAGTATTTACTATTTCTATACATTACTTTTATATTTTCCTAACTCCCTCTATCTTTGGATATTTATAGACTAGAACTGAAGGGTTGCATTCTCTAGGGGTCTATCAATCATTAAAGAAGTTACTGAAACATGAGGGTGTTTTAGGATTCTACAAGTAAGTTTTGATTAAATTTCATTGTTCACCTTTTGATATACTTCCTAGACAATGTTATTTATGAGGGAAAAAAAAAAACCTCACAATTTTGTTTAAACTCATGTTTTATTCTCTCTTTTAGAGGAAATGGAGCTAGTGTCCTTTGGATTGTTCCCTATGCAGCATTACATTTCATGACATATGAGTAATATCGCGTTTGGATCTTGAACAATTACTCTGCCTTAGGAACGTGCCCCATTATAGATCTTTTAGCTGGTTCAGTAGCCGGAGAAATAGCAGTTTTATGCACATATCCCTTAGATTTGGCTTGTACTAAACTTGCTTATCAGGTAAGTAGCTCATGCATATATTTTTGGATTTTTCCCCCCTTTTTATCACTAATGTTGACTATGTGTGACACTTAAAAGCATTAATCTAATTTTAGGAATACATTTTTTTATTAGCTCTAGTGTTTTACATTGTGATATTTCATCGATGCGTATGTAGATTTTTTAGTATATGTACAATATGTCGTCTCAATGATCAACTGTCTAAATATGTTGTAAAAGGGTCAGTGTGATGAGAAAAGGATTAGCACGAAACTAGTTCCTTAAGAAACTTAGAATTCGACGTGTTGACGCCCCAAAATCACCAAACGCCGTCGGATTAGCATGAAACTTGGCACGCATGACCACCTTGGCATGCACGACCGTCTTGTGGGAGAAGACGGGACTTAATCGGGTTCTTGGTTTAGGAGTTAGAGCCGAATTTCGGTCTAGGCAAACTAGTTCCTTAAGAAATTTAGAATTTGAAGTGTTGACAATTCAAAATCACCAAACGGTGTCGGATTAGCACGAAACTTGGCACATGCGACCGCCTAGGCACAAGAGACTTGTGGGAGAAGACGGGACTCGAATTACGTTCCCGGTTTGGAAGTTAGAGCCAGATTTCGATCTAGGCAAACTAGTTCCTTAAGAAACTTAGAATTCGAGGTGTTGACGCCCCAAAATCACCAAACAGCATCGGATTAGCACAAAACTTGGCACATACGACCACCTAGGCATGAGAAACTTGTGAAAGAAGACGGGACTCCAATCGGGTTCCTAGTTTTGGAGTTAGAGCCGGATTTTGGTCTAGGCAAACTAGTTCCTTAAGAAACTTAGAATTTGAGGTGTTGACGCCCCAAAATCACCAAAAGGCATTGGATTAGCATGAAACTTGGCACACTCGACCCCATAGGCATGAGAGACTTGTGGGAGAAGGCGGGATTCGAATCGGGTTCCCAGTTTGAGAGTTAGAGTTGGATTTTGGTCTAGGCAAACTAGTTCCTTAAGAAATTTAGAATTCGAGGTGTTGACGCTCCAAAATCACCAAACGACGTCGGATTAGCAAAAAAACTTGGCACACACAACTGCCTAGGCATGAGAGACATGTGGGAGAAGACGGGACTCGAATCGGGTTCCCGGTTTAGGAATTAGAGTCGGATTTTGATCTAGGCAAACTAGTTCCCCAAGAAACTTAGAATTTGAGATGTTGACACCCCAAAATCACCAAACGGTGTCGGATTAGCACGAAACTTGGCACACATGACCGCCTAGGCACGAGAGACTTGTGGGAGAAGATGGGACTCGAATCGGGTTCCTGGTTTGGGAGTTAGAGCCAGATTTCGATCTATGCAAACTAGTTCCTTAAGAAACTTAGAATTCGAGGTGCTAACATCCCAAAATCACCAAACGGCATCGGATTAGCACGAAACTTGGCACACATGACCGCCTTGGCACGAGAGACTTATGGGAGAAGACAGGACTCGAATTGGGTTCCCGATTTGGGAGTTAGAGCCGGATTTCAGTCTAGGCAAAATTATATACTTAATTATATTTGTAATTGTATAGTAGTTAAATTTTTATGTTTTTTTTTGTAATTAACATATTAACACATAATTATATTGTCATTAATTATTTTTATTTTTTGTTTTCAAATATTTCCCAAGTAAGAGTTTGCTTCTTGTGGAATGCATGCCCGTGAAGAATGCGACTAACTTTTGTTTTTGTTACCCACATAGAATGATGAGGAAAACTTTTGTTTTTGGTTTATGTTATTTTGAATTGTGAACAACATTATGTATTTAAACATTATATATGTATTACGGAACATTATGTAGCGGGGTAATTTTGCTGATGTGCAATTATGAATGCAAGAATATTTTTATTATGGAGAAATTGTTATTTCTATACAGGAATTTTTATATTATTATTCAATTATTGGCTTCTTTTTCAATTTTTTTCATTTAATTATAATTATTTTATTTTATTTTAATTTTTTTGCGACGGCACCACACCGTCACAAAAAACATTAGAACTAAAATATATTTTTTTTGGTGACATAGGTAATGCCGTCACCAAAGAAATTGGCGACAGAGGTCATGCTGTCGCAACAAAAAACATTTCGTGACAGCATTTTTTTGTCGTCCTAAATAAAACTTTTAGCGACGGTACAACGTTGCTGTCACAAAAGATCTCAGTTTTTTACATATTATAGGCGATAGTAAAATGCTGTCGCAAAAGGTAACATTTGCCATTGCAAAAAAAAGAAGGCGACGACATGATGCTAAAATGTTTTAGCAACGCCCTCTGTTGTGACCCCCCTTCTGTCGTCGCTAAAAGTCATTTGCAGTCACAAAAAGTTTTTTGAGATGACATTAGGAGTATTAGGGCAAAAAATTAAAATTTTTGTAGTGTTTGGCAATTTTAAAACATTTACACAGTCAAGCACATCAGCATTTAGTCTGCCCTCAAATTTTCTTGCCTTTTTGTAATCTGTATCAACCATATGGGGTGCATATCGGGTTAATTTAGTAGTCTAGGCAAAATTATATACTTAATTATATTTGTAATTGTATAGTAGTTAAATTTTTATGTTTTTTTTTGTAATTAACATATTAACACATAATTATATTGTCATTAATTATTTTTATTTTTTGTTTTCAAATATTTCCCAAGTAAGAGTTTGCTTCTTGTGGAATGCATGCCCGTGAAGAATGCGACTAACTTTTGTTTTTGTTACCCACATAGAATGATGAGGAAAACTTTTGTTTTTGGTTTATGTTATTTTGAATTGTGAACAACATTATGTATTTAAACATTATATATGTATTACGGAACATTATGTAGCGGGGTAATTTTGCTGATGTGCAATTATGAATGCAAGAATATTTTTATTATGGAGAAATTGTTATTTCTATACAGGAATTTTTATATTATTATTCAATTATTGGTTTCTTTTTCAATTTTTTTCATTTAATTATAATTATTTTATTTTATTTTAATTTTTTTTGCGACGGCACCACACCGTCACAAAAAGCATTAGAACTAAAATATTTTTTTTTTGGTGACATAGGCAATGCCGTCACAAAAGAAATTGGCGACAGAGGTCATGCTGTCGCAACAAAAAACATTTCGTGACAGCATTTTTTTGTCGTCCTAAATAAAAATTTTAGCGACGGTACAACGTTGCTGTCACAAAACATCTCAGTTTTTTACATATTATAGGCGATAGTAAAATGCTGTCACAAAAGGTAACATTTGCGATTGCAAAAAAAAAAGGCGACGGCGTCATGCCATCGCTAAAATGTTTTAGCAACGCCCTCTGTTGTGACCCTCCTTTTGTCGTCGCTAAAAGTCATTTGCCGTCACAAAAAGTTTTTTGAGATGACATTAGGAGTATTAGCGACGACATTTTGCCGTCGCAAAAAATTAAAATTTTTGTAGTGTTTGGCAATTTTAAAACATTTACACGGTCAAGCACATCAACATTTAGTCTGCCCTCAAATTTTCTTGCTTTTTTGTAATCCGTATCAACCATATGGGGTGCATATCGGGTTAATTTAGTAAATTTGCCTCATATTCGACCACAATCATGTCACCTTGTTTTAGTTGTTCAAATTCAGATATCTTCCTGTCTCGCATGCATTGGGAAAAGTACTTTTCATAGAAATTTCTTTAAATTGATCCCGTGTCAAGCTTCCATTCTCATCTCAGATGAGCATCCACCATCTCCTTGCTTCTTCTTTCAAGGTAAATGTTGCATACAAAATTTTATGCACATCAGTACACGGAAATACTTCAAATATCTTTTCAGTCTCTTGTAGCCAAGCCTAGGCTTTAAGCGGTTCAATACCCCCCAAAAATTCTAGTGGCTTCAGTTTCTTATATTTTTGTGTAAGACCAATGATGTCATCATTATTTGGCTCAACATGAACCGAAGGCAGTAGAGCAGGTAAGGGTTGTTGCCTTGGTTGTTGTCTCACCAATTTAGTTAAAACTTCTACCATTTTTTCTAACCGTTCTATTCTAGCATTAGAAGATTCTGACTCATCTACATTTCTTGCGTTCTCCATTGGTCTATATAAGCTTGGGAAATAATAAACATGGGAAATTTCATGTTCATATAAGTCACTTATTCTATATCAAATGACATATTGATCCACATAACTTCTTGTTCATACTCATTCCACATAGTCATCTAGATGATACAACTTTCATGTACTTCATATTCAATAAGAGAATGAGAAAAACACACATAGAGTTCATGGATTCACATCTTCACTCACACACTTGTAACACAATGCAAATGTTCCTAACTCTTTTCTACACTTCCTATAGCTCAATTGGACACGTGTGTGGGTAAATTACCTTGTGCACTGATACCATTTTTCACCACTCAAACCCGCCCCTATAAGTTTAGCGTCGTAACTGGCCAGTAATTTGAGATTACCAATGGCCTTCTTGTACAAATCTCAATAATCGCGGCTAGCATAAGTTTAATATAAAAATTAATATCACAAGTAGTCCAATGAGCCGTGATTCTATATGAAATAGCACATGCCTTAACGTTAATTTACCCACCCTGTTTTAAATACATCACATCTTGTATAAAAACATTCATATAAAAAACTGGACAACGGTCTTCTAGACTTAGCCTCAACTCGGAGGCACCAAAACAAAACTTCAAAGGCTTTAAACGATGGCTCAACTAAAGGGTTCCTTCTGGGCTGGCTCTTCATGACGCTTACCTATACATATATATACACACAGTGAGCTAAAACCCAGTGAATAGCATTAAAGTAAAGAGGTTAGTGGACGAATTCCATACATGTCATATATATAAAACAAATCATAACAAATCAGTCTCATATCTGAATATAATAATGGTACATCCAATAGAACAGAACATATCGTCTTCCAACTAGAGTAATCGGTTCCTGATACCAATTAAGCATTTCACCACTTTGTTAAGTGGCTAACGAGATCTCATAAACACATATATGTCACGGACCCGCATTAATATGTTGTCCCCTATACTTGGGACCATTCTTGGATGCCATAGTAGATTCAAAATCAGTTATTCGTTCACTTGAGCAAATAACGTTTCAGGAACATAACATATCAAATAGCATTTCAAATATATTTCATATGAACATATCTTTACAGTAATGTTACTCACAGTGGGTTTCCAGAACCGGTTGCTCGGCCTTTGAGTCTTGATCTACAAACACAAACATTCATAGCATAACATCTCAAAGCACATTTAATTCATTCAGTCAGTTTATTCTTATTTGTTCACTTGGTCATTTTTATTCGTTTTTTAATTTCTTTCGTGTTCATGAGATGCACATGACTTTGAAATACACTTGAAAACCATGCAAATGGAGGTCCGAACCTCAGAAAAACGAAGAGAAAACAAAACCAAAAATCTACTTTGAAAATGCAATTATAACAGAATGAAAGCTTTCGTCTGTTCTGTGTTCCGCACATGTGGTTTTGGGCCAAAACTGTCCGAAAATCTATTCAAGTTTTGGCACTCATCTTTTCCAAAATCTAACTCCAAATCCATGTATACCAAAGCCCAAATTCATAAAAACATGTTGAATAAACAATTCCTAACTTCAAACAAAACTCATGACTTAAATCAAACCTCAAATTTCCATGTAAAAATCAATTAATTCTTGAATTGAAATATAACTTAATAAACATGCAAGGTTGAGCTCCAATTCTCCAAATTCATGGAGTTTTCTTCTCAAATCAAAAGAATCATGCAAGAAAACAAATATAAGTTCAAGAAATCCATGAGAACTTGCCTTGCATGTTGCTAAATGAAACTAATTGTTACAATTCATCCATTTTAAGCTTTTATGAGTTCACATCATCAATTTACACTTTTAAATCCCTAATTATACATGATTTCCTCTTTAATTCAACTTAGATTCAAGAGATTAGGGATGGATTCTTACCTTAGACGGTCAACTTGGTGAAGATTTGCTTAATTCCTTTTCTTTCTCTTTTTCTTATTAAGCTCTCTCTAGAGTTCTTTTTCTTTTCTCTCTGTTTCTTCTTCCTTCTCTTGTCTCTTGAACTCTCGCAATCTCTTTCTCTCAGAAGATATTTGTTGAGTCTAAGGCTCAACTAAGGCCCAACCATCTATATATAATATTTAATTAAACAATTACGCGTGGAATTAGCCATACTAGCATTCGTCCTATTGTTGTTCAGATGGGCTTGTGGGCAAGACTTAGCCAAATGTCCTTTCTGTTCATATCTAAAAGAAGCTCCCGATAGGCGGTGACACATGCCCCAATGTTGTTTGCCACATTCCCTACATGTAGGTATCTCTTTGCTCCCTTTACTATCTTGACTTATATTGTCAAAAGTTCTTGACTTTGATTTTTGTTTCACGGAAGTCATTGAATCATCGATCATTTCAACTTTCTATTTCTTTTGTTTCTTACTCTCCCATTCGGTTGTTGATGTTGACTTGAACATTTTCAATGCGGCAATATTTGCTTCAGACATCAAGGCTCTATCGAGGACATCCACATACTTTGGTGAAGATTTGCTTAATTCCTCTTCTTTCTCTTTTTCCTCTTGAGCTCTCTCTAGAGTTCTCTTTCCTTTCTCTCTTTTTCTTCTTCCTTCTCTTATCTCTAGAACTCTCTCAATCTCTCTTTCTCTCTCTCTCTCTCTCAAAAGATATTTGTTGAGTTTAAAGCTCGACTAAGGCCCAACCATATATATATATATAATATTTAATTAAATCCAATTAATTCATTCTGAATCGAATTTTTACAACATTCGCAGTAAGTCCTAAAAATCATTTTGATCACAAATATTTAATCTATTTTGGTTTTTGGCGCCTCTAAGACCTTCAATTTTCAGTTTAAAGTTGTAATTGCAACAAATTTTTCTACAATCAACAATATAAATTCAAAGATTGCTAATTCACACCATTAGACATGCAATTTCACAACAAACACATAATCAAGTAGCACATAATAATACAATTAGATGACTATTTAATCAGATGCATGTCCGGGGCACTACACTTAAGATCATGGATTGGATAGTTCTGTTCATTAGGTTAGAGTTGTTGAGAAGCATACACAATTACTTTACCATTCTGCATTAGTACACACCCCAAGCCTTTGTATGAAGCATCATTATAGATTTGGAATTTGTTGGTACCATTAGGCAGAGTCAGAATTGGTGCAATTACTAATCTGGTCTTCAACTCTTAGAAAGCTTATTCCCTTTGATCATTCCAGTCAAACGGTGCACTTTTCTGTATTAACCGAGTTAATGGCAGAGCAAGTTTTGAGAAGTCTTTCACAAATCTGCGGTAACAACTAGCAAGCCTCAGAAAGCTTCTAACTTCAGTCACAGTGGTTGGTCTAGGCCAGTTAACAATAGCTTCAATTTTCTGCAGGTCGATAGATATGCCATCTTTATTGATTACATGCCCCAAAAAGGTCACACCGTCAAGCCATAATTCACATTTGGAAAGTTTTGCATACAGTTTCTTTTCTCTCAAAGTCTGTAACACGATTCTCAAATGATTTTCATGTTCTTCCATGCTTTTAGAATATATCAGAATATCATCAATAAACACAATAATAAATTCATCCAGATATGGTTTGAAAACCCTATTCATTCAGTCCATGAAGGCGGCAGGTGCATTGGTTACCCTAAATGGCATTACCAAAAATTCATAGTGTCCATATCTAGTTTAAAATGCAATCTTCTCTATGTCCTCTACCTTAACTTTTAACTGGTGATACTCGGACCTAAGGTCAATTTTAGAAAATACTTGGGCTCCCTAGAGTTGATCAAACAAATCATCTATTGGGGCAGTGGATATTTACTCTTCACAGTTACTTTGTTCAACTCTCGATAATCTATACATAGCCTCAAAGTCCCATCTTTCTTCTTAACAAACAACACTAGAGCACCCCAAGGTGAAGTGCTTGGCCAAATAAATTTCTTGTCTAATAACTTCAAAGTTGGACTTTTAATTCTTTCAGTTCGGTGATTGACATTCGGTATGGAGTTTTGGCGATTGGCTGGGTTTCAGGTACTAGTTCAATAGTAAATTCAATCTCTCTATCAACTAAGTCACTAGGTAGTTTATTTGGAAACACATCGGGAAATTCATTGACTACAGGGGCATTTTCCATATTAACACTATCCGAAGATGTAGTCAATATATAACACAAGTAACCCCGACAACCTTTTCTCAATAATTTATTATCTTTCATAGAAGAAATCAAGTATGGAGGAGGAACAACACCATTTCCTCAAAATACAAATTCAGGCAATCCCAGTGGTCGAAACACAATAGATTCAGCAACACAATTAATAGTAGCATGATACTTGGTCAACCAATCCATACCCAAGATGCAATCAAAATGGTCGATAGTCATAGGCATCAAGTCAACATATAACAAGACATCACCAATCCTAATGTCACATGCAAGATATACAGATGCACACAACATAGAACCCCCAGATGGTGTAGATACTAATAACAAGTAATTCATAGGTTCTAAAGGTCTAGTCAATAGCTGAGAAAAAGTAAGCGACATAAATGAATGCGTAGAACTAGAATCTATTAACACATATGCATTCTAAGCACAAATAGGGAGTATACTTGACACCACAGATTCAGTGTTCTGGATGTCTCCCCCACAAGTGCAAAAACTCGACCTTGCCTCAGGGCTTCTTTTCCAGTATTGGTTCTCACATTTGATCTCGATATATGAGCAGATCCAATTGACCTTGTCGTAGGACGGTTGGCACTTCCAGCTATGACTGGGCAGTCTTTTACCATGTGGCCAATCTTGTCACACTTAAAGCAGGCACCCGTAACACAAAAACATACACCCTTATGTTTTCTTCCACAGTCAGAACAGATAGGTGCAGATCTACTACTTTGGCTTGAGCTGCTCGTAAATCCTGTATTTTGCTTCTTTGAGAATGACCAACCCTTCCTGACATTGAATTCGAACCATTTGCCTCTCTATTCAGTTGTTGGGGCTTTGGCTTGTTTCATGGCTGCTAAATTAGCTTCATCATTATGGCTATATCTAATACATTAACATATTTAGTCTGCTTTAGAACTCCCACTCAGTCAAACACATCTAGATTAAGCCATCCTTCAAATTTTTGAGCTTTCTTGTAGTCCGTGTCAACCATGTGAGGTGCGAATCGGGCTAACTCGGTGAACTTAGCCTTATACTCTACTACTGACATACCTCCTTGCTTTAGCTGCTCAAATTCTAACACTTTTTAGTCTCAGAAGCATTAAAGGAAATATTTTTCATAGAAGATCCCTTTAAATTGATTCCATGTCATGGCCCTATTATTATCTCTGATCAACATCCACCAATGCCTAGCTTCCTCTTTTAAAGTGTTGGTTTCCAGGAAGACCTTGTGAGTTTCGGAACATGGAAACACTTCAAATAATTTCTCTATTTCTAGCATCCATGTCTCAGCCTTCAATGGCTAAATACCACTCAGAAAGGCCGGTGGTTTCATCTTGTTGAACTTCTGAGTCAAGCTAATGATATCATTATTCATTGGTTCAAATTGTACTGGAGAAGGCAGAGGCAGTAATGGTTGTTGTCTTTGTTGTTGTCTCATTGATTATGTTAGAACTTCTAATATTCGTTCCATTCAGTCCATTTGAGCATCAGAAGATTCAGTCACATCATCACTTCTTGTTCTTTCCATTGCTATAGGTAAACAGAGCACTAATAAACATAGGCTAATAATCTTTATAGTTTCACAATGTTCAGTTTTAGGTCATATATTCATATTTTAAGTTCATATGTCCATAGAAATTAGCACACACACTCACACATACTGTTGTACTATTCCTAATTCTTTTCTAGAACATCCTATAGCTCTTATGGACTCGTACGTGCGGTATAAGACGTGCTCTAATACCACTTTGTCACAACCAAACCCGCTCCTATATGTTTAGCATCGTAATCGGCCAGTAATCCTAGGATTACCGAAGGCCTCTAAAACAAATTAACAAAATTAAAGGAGCTAGAGGAAGCAAATATCAAAATACAATGTCCATAAAGCTGTGCACACGTATATGGGATGAAAAATGTAAACTTGATTTACATATATATGTGACATCATAATTACATTAGTCTTACATTACCCCTACACAAATGAAACAAAACATGACTTAGCCTTATTTATAAAACATACCGAAACTTGTCTAACAAACAAAAGAAAATAAAGTTGGCATGGATGCCACAAAACTTAACCACTAGAAACACTTGGCATGGTGGTTGGTTTGACAAAATAAGACTCTAGGCTAGCAACTTAGGTATGGTCTTGTGCCTAATCACCTATGTACATAAATAATACAGTGAGTTGGAGCCTAGTGAATAACAACAAAGTAAAGGCTTTATGAACGATGTCCACCACAGATTCAGAAATCAGCGTTCATATCAGAAAAAGATTTAGATTCTTATACATATACTAATTTCATAAGCAGTTATACATGGTACATCCATTAGCCACAGATCACTTGGTCATAAAGACCCACATGCAGAGTAGGTGGTCATTAAGACTATAGTCGGTACCGATGACGATATAGGTCAACATCTTTGTGCACATATAGCCATGGTATTGTTACCCCCAGGTGAGGGCCACATGCACATAGGCCGTGGTATTGTTACCCCCTAGTAAGGGCCACATGAACATATACCTTGTTATTGTTACCCCCGGGTAAGGGCCACATGAACACTTGAAGTTAAGGATGCCACGAATACATTTCAGAAAATTGGACAATCATTCATGATTTACAAAAAGCATTTCAAAAAATAGATCATATCGCATTGTTTAAAAAATACTTAAATTCAAACATAGCTTTACAGAGTCATTACTCACAGATAGCTCCAGAAGCTGAACAGAGCACTTGGACAGAATAGACTGATTAGGTGGGTGATAACACAAGACCTACACAAACACGTGACAAATATACTTGAACACACGTTCCAAAGGTGTTTAACTTCAAATTTTTCTTTCTTAGTGTGTCTCTATCTCTTGTCCTCATTATTGTAGCCTAAACTTAGCCTAGGAATGCCTTAGATGTAATGAGGATACAAAATTGCACTTTGGAACACTTAGCCAAATTTTGAAAAACAAGGTAGTTCGCCTAATTGAAACTTTGGTCGCTCGAGCGGTTTGCAAAGTCTATAAAAGTACTAGATGCTTAATTTTCAAGCTCGACGGTCGCTTGATAGTTGCTCAAGCCAATTACTAAGAAAAAGGATGGTCGCTCAAGCGAAGATGCAGAATCTGAAATTTCTAGATTTCAGTTCCAAGTTCAAATCCATTTCTAATACACATGAACATAGGCCTCGGTATTGTTACCTCCGAGCAAGGGCCACATGAACATAGACCACAGTATTGTTATCCTCGGGCAAGGGCCACATGCATATTGGCCATGGTATTATTACCCCGGGGCGAGAGCCACATGAACATAAGCCACGGTATTGTTTCCCCCGAGCGAGGGCCACGTGAACTAAGGATGCCACAAATACATTTCAAAAAAAATGGACATTCATTCATGTTACATAAAACAAAATTTCAAAAAATAGATCATATCATTTTAATTAGAAACTACTTATAATCAAACATAACTTACAGAGTTGTTACTCACAGATTGCTCCAGAGGCTGAATAGATCACTTGAACAAAACAGATCGATCAGGTAGGTGTTAACACATGACCTACACAAACACGTGATAGATACATATTGAACACATGTCCCAAAGGTGCTTAACTTTTAATTAATGATAACTGGATCTAAGGTCAATCTTAGAAAAAACTTGGGCTCTTTGAAGTTGGTCAAACAAATCATTTATTCGGGGTAGTGGATATTTGTTCTTCACAGTTACTTGGGGAAGCCCTTGTAAACTCATAGAATTTCATGAATTGAAAACTATTTAGCAAAATCAAAGCCCAAAAGCACGTGAATTGCCCAAAACCAAACTTGAAATGCATATATATAACATGCATGTAATGATTAAAATTCAAAGCTTCCAAACCATGTGTGAATGAAGTTTTTTTAGGCAAAAGCAGGGTGAGCTCCCAAGAGATAGCAAATATATGCACTTGCATGTAAGAATTGAGTGAAAATGAAACTCACAATCCATGAATTATGCATGCATACACGGAATGATCCTCTTTTCTACTTCCTAAGCTCCATTCTCTTGCTTATTCTTCTAATTCTCTTGATTTCTTGTACTAAGTAGCTCAAACTCATAATTTAAGAGTTGGCTTTCTAACCTAATCCTTCAATTGAGTTCTAGATTCCAATTCTCCTTCGCCAAGCTTGAATGCAATCTCCCCTTATATCTCTCTCATTCTCTCACGTTTTTGCTCAAAGAAAAGGAGTGTAGAATAAGTTTGATGAGTAATAAAGGGCCTTATATAGGTTTCACTCACCAATCTAGCTTAGCCTAATCAAATTGTAATTATTTATTCTAATTATTTGTTTCCAAATCGAATTTCAATTAAACTTACCATAAAATTCTAAAAATTCTAAATAACTCATATACGTAGTCAATTTCATGTTCAGATGCCGATAAGACGTTCAATTCGTGTACCGAAATTGAATTTCAAATAGATAGTCTTACCATAGACAGGTATAAATACAAATAACACATGCAATTAACTTAGGATTTCATCTTAATTACTTGTTAGGCATTCTTAATCAAGGATTATAGGCTAATCAGAGGTAGAGCTTGTTACATTTACACTTTGCAAAACTATTAAGAGTTTGATATCTACGCTCAAGCGACGCTTCTTGAGCTCGAGCGAACTTTTACAGGCCTGAACTACTAGGAGGAGTGCATTGTGCGCTCGAGCGACCATTCTTGTGCTTGAGCAGTGTCTTCATTTGTGTATGCATACTCGAGTGGTAACATTGTTTGCTCTAGCAGTCTCACTTATTGTGTTTGGTCGCGGGAACGGTCTGCGCGTATATTAGTCTGTAAAAGTCATTTTTTGAGTCATTTTCTCACCTCTCTATCTATCTCTCTCTCTAAACATTCTAAAATCTCAGATCTTCTTTCTCTCTCTCTAGAAACCATCTTTAAGCCTCAAATACACCTTGATCCGTTGATATCTACACCATTGCCTTTTGGGAAAAAGGATAAAGCTTGCCTAGAACTTCCTTTTGATCGGAGCAAAATTCGTTTTAGGCTTCATCAAGTTCCAATCTTTGATCTCCCTTGTCTATAACTTTGAGGTAGGAATTTCTTCACACTTTTGTATGGTTTTTAACTTAGTTATTTGCTTTTCTAAATAATATTGTGATTTGGAGATTTTTGGATAAATCTAGGGTTTTGGCTTTGAAATCAAAAGAGGGATTTTCAAATAGATTCTTAAAAATGGTTGTAGGTTTGTAAATGTGGTTAAGATGTGATAAAATGGTGGATTTTCATTCTTGGAATTGATTTATAAAGAAAAAAGGGATTTGGCCCTAAAATGTGAATATTTGATTGGGGTACTTACGTGTAGGTCCTGATAAGTGGACTTATTATCTAATAGGTCCTATGTGAAAAATTTATCATAAAAAAGTCACTAATTGTAAGTTTTAGCAACAATTTATAAAAATCATGACAAAAAAAGTCACCAATTGTCAATTTTTAGCGACATATATAAAAAATTGTCACAAAAAAATTATTTTTAGCGACAATTTTACCAAGACTTATTTTCAATAGGACTTGATGGGAATTAAGTCTAACTATTAGGACCTATTGGTAGTTTACCCTATTTGATTTTGTAAAGAGGAAATGGAATTGATGTTGGGTCTTATGAAATTGGAATGATGATGATGATGGTGGTGGTGGAGTTGGCTATGCATTATCACTCCCATCTTGAAATTTTGAGAAGTTTATCTTTATTGGAAATTATCTATCTGTTTAGAGACATCTGTTTTGGGCTATCAGTGGAGGATAACTGTGATTTTTGTAGAAATTGTATCAAAATTAGGAGAATTGAAACTAATTTCCCATCCATTTGCATTGAGTATTGTTGTATACTTAACACATTGAAAATATATACTATTTTGAGAAAAATGGGTGAATACCTTGGTAAACTGGGTAAGGGGTGTGGTTATGGTATTGTTATTGGCCTGTGTGTCCTTGGTAAAAATCCAGAAACCTACGCAGTTAGGTGCCGAGCCTTCTGGTTAGTACCGGTAAATATGGCATTTGGTAGTGCTTGTATAGCCTACTTGTAGACATGTACCTAGAGATTCCCAGTGTTGTATCGATTGCCCCATTTTCTGTTGTAAAGGAAATGTTTTCATGAATTGTGTTATAATCTGGTTTTGCATGGTCTTGGACCAGGGGTGTTGGGATTATGAGACGAAGGTTCCCAGTCGCCGACTTCCTTTTGCTTTGTGCTAATTGATATGTTGGGTTTCGATGTTATTTTGGGCATGCATTGGTTGTCATCCTATCGGGCCATTATAGGCTGATACCTTCAGGGAGTTACGGTATGCACCTCGAGTGGTGATTGTTTTTATTTCTTGGGAGACCGAGTTGATAGAGTCTTGTTGCCAGTGTGTGATCCGTGTGGTCAGGGTGAGCTTAGCCTCCTTCTTGCTACATTCTTGGGTGTTGAGAGTGATGTGGTCCAAGTAAAGTTACCGAGGGTAGTTTGTGAATACACGGACGTCTTTCCTGAGGATCTTACTAGTTTACCACCTCACCATGAGATTGAGTTTTCTATTGATTTAGTGCCTGGAATGGCATCGATTTCCATGGCACCGTATAGATTTGCACCCGTCGAGTTGAGTGAGTTGAAGTTTTAACTCCAAGAATTGCTAGATAAGAGCTTTATCTGCCCTAGTACTTCGCCTTGGGAAGCACCGGCTCTCTTTGCTAAGAAGAAGGATGGTACATTGCGATTTTGTATTGACTACCGGAAGTTGAACTGGTAACTGTGAAGAACAAGTACCCACTATCTTGTATAGATAGCTTGTTTGACTAGTTGAAGGGGTCTTGTTGCCTTTTTAAGATAGACTTGAGGTCTAGTTATCACCAGTTGAGATTGAAGGAGGAAGATATCCAGAAAATGGCATTTCATACATGGTATGGTCGTTATGAGTTCCTAGGGATACCTTTTGGGCTAACCAACGCACCAACCTTGTTTATGGATTTGATGAATCGAATATTTCGTGAGTTCTTAGACCATTTTGTGGTTGTCTTCGTTGACGACATCTTGATTTACCCACCCTTAGAGGAGGAACACGAGGAACACTTGCGGATTGCACTTGAGTTGCTTAGTGTAACAACCCTCACTTCAACTTAGTCATACTTGCATACATTTATGTATGATCTTGTCTTGTTATGTAACATTTGCAAATCTTGTCTTATTTTGCTTGAGTGTTGCCTGCATGCTTTGTTTTTGCCTGGTGTGTTGCCAAGGCCACCTTAAGCCTAGTCACCTTTGAACCTTTTTACACTTAGAACTATCTTGGAACCACTTTGGTTGACCTCCACCATCACCTAGGCATATTGGCCCAGATGTCATCATCTAGGCCGAGGTGTGTGTCACCTAGGCCGAGATGAAATTTTCTCTAAAAAAAAATATGAGTATAGGGCCCCATTTATGTAACAACCCTCACTTCAATTTAGTCATACTTGCATACATTTATGTATGATCTTGTCTTGTTATGTTACATTTGCAAATCTTGTCTTGTTTTGCTTAAGTGTTGCCTGCATGCTTTGTTCTTGCCTGGTGTGTTGCCAAGGTCACCTTAAGCCTAGTCACCTTTGAACCTTTTTACACTTAGAACTATCTTGGAACCACTTTGGTTGACCTCCACCATCACCTAGGCATATTGGCCGAGATGTTATCATCTAGGCATCCTAGATCCTTGATCCTTGCACCTAGTGATTTTGTTCCTGGATTGGTATGACCTAGACCGAGGTGTGGCACATCTAGGCCAAGGTGTGGCACAGCTTAGCCAAGTGTTGTCCTTCCAAGTGTCGTTGTCACCCTGCTTGCCGAAGCTTTGCCCTTAGCCGAGATCATCACTTGCCGGAGTGCTCTTGCCGTCTAGCTTGTTGAACACACTTTGTCATGGTCTTGTCTTGTCAGTCAGTCACCTTTTTGAGAAGAGCCAATCAGTCGATGCCACGTGTCCCAGCAGAGGGTTAAGTCAGTGACTGTCGAGAAAAACATATCATTTTGTATCAAATCTTGTCTTTTAGAGAGAGAGACTCTAGGAAGAAGAAGGAAAAGCTTTTGAGTGAGAGAGTGGACCTCCAAGCTTGATCGTTGGAGTTTAAACTGTTAGATTCGAGTTTTGAGGTTAGAATCTTAATCTACTTTTGTTGTTCTTATTGATCGTCCAGCTGCATTGCATGATCGAACCTGTTCTGCATGCCCTGCATTGATTTAAAGTTGGTTTTAGTAAGAGAAGATAGTGTTCATGTGTTCTTGAAGAAAAGTCTTGTTTTGATCCGAAAGTTTGCATCAAGAACCATGTTTTTGTGTTTGTTTTCACAAGATCTTCAAGTATGGGTACACAGGTCCATGTTTTCGAACTCATAGCACGAAATCTTAGACTTTGTAATAATAAGTTATGATTTAAGCATGCATGTTCTTCATCTTCTCCATCTTCATGTTCTTCATGTTCCTCAAAGGGAAACCCAGATTTTCCCGACTTCGCTTTTGAATGTGGCCTTTGGGACCACACCTCGGCGAGAAGGTGTGGGACCTCGACCAAGACCTGGTTGGTGCCCAGCATGTTTTCCCCGAGATGAGAAACAGTGTTTTGTTTTGATTTAACTTATTTTGAAGAATGTCGAATCATCCGTTTGCATGTGAAGCTTGTTTGAAAGTGCGTTCAATAGACTTTGCCATGTGTTTGTAGGACTTGGACTTTTGTCTTGACCCCGACGTTTGAAGAACTATGTGAGTGATATTTTTAATAAAGTTATGTTTTAAAGTTTTGATAAAGCTTTGCTTTGCCTTGTTTTGATAAAAGTATTTGTTCAAGTATGAATGAATATCCCTATTTTTGTGTATCGAGTAAATACATTTGTTTTGATAACATTCTTGGAAAAGTCCTTAGTGCCAGGGGACTATAATGCAACTGCACCATTGTCTTGAAAGTCCTTAGTGCCAGGGGACTATAATGCAACTGCACCCTTGTCTTGAAAGTCCTTAGTGCCAAGGGACTATAATGCAACTACACCATCGCTTGAGATATCTCCCTTGTTTTGTCTTGTTTTGCCACTGACGGTTTACTGCATGGGTTTGTTTGTCCGGAATGTCATCATTTGCAATATGTTGATGCTAGTAAGCATCCCTTGAAGCTTTGAAGATTTGTTAGATGAACGTGGTTCATCCCTTGTTATGTAAAGTTTGATATGTATCGTTTTGAAAAGACTTCGGCTATTATTCATGCAAACCCTTTATTATTTATATCATTCACTGAGTACCCAAGCTCACCCTCTCCATATATATATGTAGGTGATGAGCAAGAAGGTGGTGACGCCTAGATGTGTTTCGCAAGCTAGTTTTGGATTCTTGTTATGTTGGCTTGACTTGTATTCATGTCGGCAATCTTGAAGATTATGCTTCTCGACTTGTAATACTTGTATTTTGCATACGTCGGCTTGAGAAGCCTTTTGATCAAGATGTAACATGTACTTTACTTTATTTGTAACCAAGTTGTAACCCATGTTAAGATGTATACCATTTCATTGATCTATGCACGGCTCTTATGGACCACTTGTATTTTAAATTATTGCTTCCGCATTTGTAAGCCCCTATAAATACTCTGTTTGTGTGTGAATCTTCTTTGGTTGGCCTTCGGTAATCTCGGATTACTGGTCATCATGGCACCATCCTACTAGGGGCGGTTTGGGGTCGTAACACTTAGAGTCCACAAATTGTATGCTAAGTTTGGGAAGTGAGAGTTCCAGTTAAAAGAGGCGAAATTCTTAGGCCATGTGGTATCCGGGGAAGGGGTGACTGTAGACTCCTCTAAGATAGAGGTTGTGCAGGATTGGGAATAACCTAAGAATGCCTTTGAGATCCATAGTTTCTTGGGGTAAGCCAAGTATTACCGACATTTTGTGAATGATTTCTCTAGATTAGCCTCACCATTGACTAGACTAACGAGGAAAGGAATTAAGTTTGTGTGGAGTGAGATTTGTGAGAAGTTATTTCAAGAGCTTAAGGTTAGACTTACCACTGCTCCAGTGTTGATTATTCCGGAGAGGGGTTTAGGCTATTCAGTGTATTGTAATGTGTCTCGAGAAGGTTTGGGTTGTGTCTTGATGAAAGAGGGGAAGGTAGTGGCATATGGCGCATATTAGTTGAAAACACACAAGAGAAACTATCCTACCCATGACTTAGAACTAACAGCGGTGATTTTTGCTTTGAAAATCTGGAGACATTATCTTTATGGTGAGATATTTGAGGTCTTTTCCGATCACAAGAGTTTGAAGTATTTATTTTCATAGAAAGATTTGAATCTGAGGCAGAGAACGTGGATGGAATTTATGGAGGATTACAACTTTGAGTTGCACTATCATCTGGGGAAGGCCAATGTAGTGGTCGATGCCTTTAGTAGGAAGTCTATTAGCAGGTAGCTAGTATCGCCATCCAGGAATGGGAGATATTGGATGCTATTGGCAAGTCTGTTGAGTCGGCAACCTTGTTTACTATGATTGCACAACCTACACTAGTGAGCCGAGTTATAGAAGCACAACAGAATGATCATGAGGTAAAAACCCTTCGAGAGAAGATATCTAGTGGAAAGGTAGAGAAGGGTTTGAACATGCATTCTGATTCAAGTGTTAGATATCTTGACCGTCTTTTCGTACCAGAGTCACGTAGGAAGGAGGTACTCTGATAGTTCCATCATTCACGCCTTGCAGTATACCCGGGAGGGACAAAGATGTATGACGACCTTAGTTGCCAGTTTTGGTGGAGGGGGATGAAGAGAGATGTAACCTTGTTTACTTGTCAACAAGTGAAGACAGAACATCAGAGGCCAGTAGGTTTATTGTAACCTTTGCCTATAGCCAAGTGGAAATGGGAGCATGTCACAATGGATTTTGTTGTAGGTCTTTTGAGGACTCAATGGGGGTAATGATGCCATGTGGGTGATAGTTGATCGGTTAACCAAATAAGCACACTTTGTACCTATGAGCACGAGTGACTCTGTAGATTACCTTGTCGACCTTTATGTTAAGGACATAATTCGACTTCATGGAGTCCCTGTGACTATAGTTTCGGATAGAGATCTACGTTTCACGGCTCGGTTATGGCAGAGCCTATAGAATGCCTTAGGCACTAGATTGACATTTAATATCGCCTATCATCCTCAAACTGAAGGGCAATCAGAGTATACCATTCAGATCTCAGAGAATATACTTCAGGGTTGTGTTCTTGACTTTAAGGGGTCATGGGAGAGGCACTTGCCTTTAGTGGAGTTTGCCTATAACAATAGCTTTTAGGTGAGTATTGGCATGGCACCTTTTGAGGCCTTGTATAACCGACTGTGTAGATCCCCAGTATGTTGGGCCAAGGTGGGTGACGCACCTATGTTAGGTCCTGAGTTAGTCCGAGAAACAATGGAGAAGGTTACACTTACCCGTAAGAGGTTGGTTTCACTGCAGAGTCGTCAGAAGAGCTAGGCCGACTGTAGGAGGAGACCATTATCATTTGAGGTAGGAGATCACGTCTTCTTAAAGATATCACCGAGACGGGGTTTAATGAGGTTTGGGAAGAGCGAGAAGTTGTCTCATAGATTTATTGGCCTTTTGAGATCCTAGATTGCATTGGAGAGATAGCGTATCGTTTGGCCTTGCCGCCAAATGATAACTTTGTTCGCTTGAGCGGTCTCACTTGTTATGTCTGGTTGCTCGAGCGGTCTACGCATATATCAGTCTGTAAAAGTCACTTTTTGAGTCATTTTCTCACCTCTCTCTCTTTTTATCTCTAAACATTCTAAAATCTCATATCTTCTTTCTCTTTCTCTAGAAACCATCTCTAAACCTCAAATACACCTTGATCCGTTGATTTCTACACCATTGTCCTTTGGGAAAAAGGATAGAGCTTGCTTAGAGCTTCCTTTTGATCGGAGCGAAATTCGTTTTAGGCTTCATCAAGTTCTTCTCCCTTGTCTATAACTTTGAGGTAGGGATTTCTCTACACTATTGTATGGTTTTTAACTTGGTTATTTTCTTTTCTAAACAATATTGTGATTTGGAGATTTTTGGATAAATCTAGGGTTTTGGCTTTGAAATCAAAAGAGGGATTTTCAAGTGGATTCTTGAAAATAATTGTGGGCTTGTAAATGTGTTTGAGATGTAATAAATGGTGGATTTTCATCATTGGAATTGATTTATAAAGAAAATGAGATTTGGCCCTAAAATGTGAATATTTGATTTTGTAAAGAGGAAATGGAATTGATGTTGGGTTTTATGGAATTGGAATGATGATGATGATGATGGTGGAGTTGGACATGCATTATCACTCCCATCTTGAAATTTTGGAAAGTTTATCTTTATTGGAAATTATCTATCTGTTTAGAGATATTTGTTTTGGGCTATCGGTGGAGGATAGTTATGATTGCTGTAGAAATTGCATGAGAATTAGGAGAATTGAAACTAATTTCTCATCCATTTGCATTGAGCATTGTTACATACTTAACACATTGAAAATGTATATTGTTTTGAGAAAAATATGTGAATACCTTGGTGAATCTGGGTAAGAGGTGTGGTTATGGTTTTATTGTTGGCCTACATGTCCTTGGTGAAAGTCCTGAAACCCACGCAGTTAGGTACCGAGTCTTCCAGTCAATACCGGTAAAAATGGCAATTGTTAGTGCTTGTATAGCCTACTTGCAGACACGTACCTAGAGATTCTCAGTATTGTATCCACTGCCTTGTTTTTTGTTATAAAGAAAATGTTTTCATAAATTGTGTTATAATCTGGCTTTGTATGGTTTTGGAAAGAGATATAAAACGTTTTGACACGAGCATTGAATATGCATTTACCTTATAACTTTGTTAAGATTCATACACTGTGTTAGAGTATCTCTACTTAGCTTTGCCTCACCCTATGTGGAAAACCATTTTTAGGTGTTGATGATATGTCTCGGCCAAGGCCACAGCTTGGGAAGACTTGGAGCTGAGAGCTTTTTTTTTTTGTTATTGTTGTAATTATTTTGTATAAGTCTAGGGCTTTATTTGTATTGAGCTTCGAACTCACTTTTTGCTGTAACCAAATATCGTCTTGAAAAGTTATAGCCACCAGGGCATTTATTTCTCTATTTAACTTCTTTTTCTTTTTCTTTTTTCTTCATATCATTAATTGTGGCACATGCTATAGATTTAGGGTTAGGGTTTATGAATGATGTACAACTGCATGTGTTACCTTTTGTAAAATGGGATCATATGAATGGAAGGATATTGTATTCAAAACTGTGTTATTATTTAATTAATATCGTGGGATGAATTATGGTTATTATTTTCGGGGTGTTACAGTTTCTTTGAGTTATATAGATGGCTTTAGCAAGTCCTTGTGTATTTGTCGTAATTGTTGGATAAAGGGTTCCGAAAATGGGAGGTTAAGTTAGAAAATGTTGGAAAGTGATTTTCTTATGAATTTCTCCAAATCAAATTATTTTGTTAAACTTATGAGTTTCTTGAGAGTACATGGAGGAAAAATATCTTTGAAAATGAGAAAGACCTTCTTTGGAAATAAAACCCTAGATTTGGAGATTTGGGAAAAAGTGAATTTGTGAGGAGATTTATAAAATTGTTAGAAATTTCTTTAAGAATTATGAAATTTCATTTGTTATTGTTGTGATTAAGATATTCATGGGATGGACAAGCTTCGTGTTGAGAAATTTATATGATAGCATGATTTTGTATATGTTTGGACTATGAAATGAAAATGAACATTGATTGTGAATTTGAAATGGTATCATATGTCACATGGATATGGATTTTGGTTATGATTTGAGAAATATTGAATATTGCGTTCTACTTTGAACAAATGTTGAGAATTGTAGAATGTTACGATAAAACTTTATAATTGTATCTCATTTCATTCATTTTGCATAGCTTTGAATATTGTTTATTATGGCTATGCCTTGGGAATTGATGATTTTTTATTTTGAGAAAACAATTGAATATCTTGAAATATTTTGGGATAAATACATTTGGTAAATTCAGATAGGGGGTGTAGATGGTATTGTTTAAGTTGGCCTAAGTGTCCAGGGTGAAAGACTGAAAACACACTCGGAGGAGGTACCACGTGCCTTCTGGTTAGGAGAGTGGGAGATTGGTAGTGCTTGTTATGCCTACTTGCAGACACCAGTTTAGAGATTACCTGACTCATATTTACTACCCCGCGTTATTTTTTGAATTTCCTTGAGAAAATGTATCTGTCGAAAAGAACATTGCATGTGTTTTCAAAAGAATGAAAAATTTGTGGCTTTGGAGCACCACATAACATTGCATTCATATATGTAAAATTGCTTAAACATATATACTTTGTTAAGGTCTCTTTACTGGGCTTTGTGCTCACTCTTAATGGATTTGTGCAAAAAATGATATGGTGATCCCGCCTAGCTAAAGGCGTGGGAAGTATTTTGAGAGGACCAGGCCTTTTTTTTTTTTTATGATGATTATTTTGGACAAGCCAAAAGCTTTAATTTGTATGGGTTTGATAACCATCTTTTGTGTAACCAGGCCTAAGCCTTGGAACTTGTAGTTGTGAGGGGCATTCTTTTATTTCATTTCCTTGTACTTATTGTCTTACATGCTACAAATTCAACTTTATGATGATTGAATACGTAATGCATGTGGGTTTCTTTTGTAAATCTCTCACATGAATGGAATATCAACATAGAGATTTGACCGCTTGGGTCTCATTAGTGCCACGCAGAGTGTTTAACAGCTGTTTGCTCCCATGCGCAGGATTTTGCCACCTCGTCATTTCTGAAGATATTTTCGACCAAAACATCTCAAACTTTATAAATAAGACCTCCCACTTCAGATTTTAGGGTTAGAAAAACCTTCCAAGAGGCTTAGACATTTATGAGACCTTAAACTATCCTTGAACCTTCAAGCTTCTTTTGTTCTTCAAATCAACTCCCACCTTCCATACACCATTAAAGCTTGGATTTGAAGCTTTCTTGTAGAGAAGTCAAGACATATTTTCAGAACCTAGAGGTTAGAGATTTGTTCTAGGAGATATTTGTAGGAGCTTAGACATGCCTTCATCTTCAAAGCCTTTCTTCATCTTCAAACCTTCTTGAACTATACATACACAATACATATACCATTAGAGCTTGTTCTTGAAGCTTTTCGCTAAAGTTTCAAACTATATTTCAGATACTTGAGGGTGTTAGGATTAAAGTTTGATAACTAATAAGAAATTACCTCTCTTCTCAAGAGGTATAACTTTGTATCTTTTCCTTTCTTTCTCTTTGACTGTCTTCCTCTCTTTTTCTTATTTTGTACACTATTTTTGAGTTGTTTTGGGATTGAAATATGTGATTAAGGTTACAAAAATTGGAGGGGTTAGCCACCCTTCCTTAGGCTTAATTACTAGTTGTTAACCGTAGCTTCTCTATACTTTTTCTTCTTGTTTTCTCTTAGTTGAAGCACTATTTTCTTTGTGATTATGGGTTGTTTAATGTTTAATGTTTTAATTAATTATGCCTTGAATACTATAGTTTGATTGTAGCAATAACATAATAGTCCTCATGGATTTGGTGTGTTTAGGATGTAGCCGCCGCCAATCTGCTTGAGTTGATCTCATTATTTATGAGTTGACTACTATGGTTTTGTTGTTGTAATAGTGTAATAATTCACGGATTTGGTGTGTTTAGGACATAGCCACCAATACGTTTGAGTTAATAGTTTTTCTTTTACTTTATTTATAGCTTTTCTTAAGTATATTGGAACCTTGTGGTCATGGGGGGTTTAAAGCTTAGCCCACCCCGCCACAAGTTTGATTAACTAGTTATAAATCTTTTACTTTCATAGTATTGTTGTTTACCTTGAAGCTAGGTGATAGCTTCCGTGTCAAAGTGTTGAAAAACTCTATTTCCGATCATTTTTAAAACACGGAAATGGATGTCTCATCCTCATTCCATAAACAAAAGAGGAGTTGTCAACAACTTTGATGAGTCGTGTGTTTAAGCTTTTGATAGTTAGCTTGATTTCGAGTTTCTCCCTTACTTTCCTTGTTGCCCATATAGAGCTCTTACCAAAAGTGTTGAAAACTCTCTTCTAGTTCCACTTTGAAGCATGGAAATGGATGTCTCATCCTTATTCCATGAGTAGGGAGAGGAGTTTACAACAATTTTTGAGTTGTTATTAGTTTTCATGTTAGCTGCTTCTATAATCATCACATACTATCTTGTGATGTTTGATGATTTGTGAAGCATGTCTACCTCTTCCTTGAATAACCTCATGATAGGAAGGAGGTAAGGAGAATAGCCTGTTTTTTTTTTTTTTTTTTTTTTTTTTTTTTGTGTGCTTAGTAAAGTCTTTTTCTATTCCCTCTAAGATCATCATGCAACAATCTTGCGATGGTTGATGATTTGAGAAGCAAGTCTATTTCTTCCTTGAAGGGATAGATAGGGATAAAAGGGATAAACATCCTTTAGAAATACTCTGTATGTACTATCGTTACCTCACTACACAAAACAGGTTTCTGAGCTAAAACTGAAGCAACGTCGACCTTCATTAGACTTGCCCGGAGCTCATTGTGGTACGATTGTGGCTCAGAGTGTATAAACAGAGCTTAGTTGTTGGCAAAATAGAGTAGTGGCAGGGGGTAAAACAGGGCAGTTCTCCAGAAGGTAGAGCAATTTTTAACGGATGTCCTCATTTGCACGCATGTTGTTCTTGTCACTTTTTAATAATAATATAGTTATTGTTGCAATTTGTATATGTAATAATTAGTTAATTCATTTGGTGTTGTAATAATAAGTTGATTAGGTCATTCGAACCCTCTTATAAGAGGACAAATTTGTAACATTTGATGTATCTTTTCCAACCCTCTTTTCTTTCTCCCTTTGATTTACATGCTTGCCGTGGTTGTACAAAGCATCATGTTTTCCTTTATCATTTCCATGCCTTGTTTCCATTTTTGCATGCATTCAGGTTCGGCTCATCATACTTGATGTCGTTATCATTTCCTACTTGATTATGTGCACTATCTTATGCTTTGAGTTGATTCACATGTCATGTTAGTAGCCAAATCTAGTAGTTGCATTTTTGTATGCTTTGCATTAGCCATATTGCATATTATGATCATGCATTTTTTCTAACTATCTTCTTTTCGTTGGCTTGCCACGGTTAAGTACTCGGTGAGCATTTTTGCTTTAGCATATCTTATGTGTGTTTGTGTTACCATGTTGAGCATACTGCCATGAGGCTACTTGCTTACTTGAAATAACTCTATGAATGCTTGTGGATGGAGGCTATTTTGCTTAAATTGGAATGACTTATATTGTTATACATATGAGCTCATTTTTTTCATTAAGTTGCACATATTCTAAACTCTTTCAAAATCGCATGAAAATCAAAGTATTCCAAAGTGATGTGGTCTATACCCGTTTGCCTCACATAAGAATGTTAGTATATTAATAATCAAAACATGAGCATATAATGTCTATAAGATTCACATCATGATTTAGTAGAGGCCAATCTTTGATCGGGTGAGTGGGGTGCTCAATTCATGACCTTCCCCTCTCATACCTAAGTTCCCGAATTGAGACAACTTTGGTTATGACAGACAAGTGGCCTTTGGCACAAGTCACGGGTTTTCTAATTTTTTCAAAAATATTAGGTGGTGACTTTGAAATATGGCAATGCAGTCCATTTTTGGCATCTCTGGTGATTAATGGATTTTTCTAAGATTTGTCGGATTTGGACTCTCATTCGTTTTTCTGTTTCACATTGTACTTGTGAAGCTAGATTCAAAACCAAGGGCGTCCGAACTGTAGGAAATCGCATCCGAGGAGACTAAACCCCTCCGAGGAATGCCAAAAACCAGCTACAAACATGTATGAGTAATTAGTTTCAATTAATCTAATCATCGTGGAATTTCTACAATAATCAAAGTTATGCTCGACCAATAGCCCAAAACATGTATCTCTACTCAACAGATAATTTCCAACAACAAGTATAAATGTCAAAATCTCAAAATGGAAGTGATCATGCATATTCAACTCCACCCTTATCGTCAACTGATATATTCATTTTATCTTTTGAAAAATCCAACATCATTCCTTTTTCTTTCATAAATCAAACATCAATGATTTTCAAATCACACATCCTTTACTTTCCAAAACACATTTAAAGAAGGAAATGTTCAATATTTCAACATGACCTAACAATATTTACTCTCCCACAAACATCAAAACCCCCATCTTCTAAATCACTATACTAGACTTGGAGCACATAACTAAGTTAAAAATCATACTAGAAGGTTGAAGAAATCTGTACCTCAAGGTTAGAAGGAGAAGAGAGCAAACCCAAACTTGAGGTGAAGTCAAAATGGAAGTTTTCACCAATTAAAATGATCCCTTTAACGAGCTTTACATTTTTCTCCAAAGCACAAGAGCGGCGAGATCAACGGATTTGGGTGTATTTGATGTGTTTAGGCAAGAGAGAGAGAGAGAGAGAGAGTGAGTGAAGAAATTAGGTTTAGAAATGTTTTAGAGAGAGAGGAATGAAAAAGTGACTAAAAATTACTTTTCCCCGATCTGATATATGCACAGACCGCTCAAGCGACCAAAACACCACTCGAACGCACAATGACCCCCTTCCTGAAGTTCAGACTTGCAAAAGACCGATTGAGCATAAGAAGTATTGTTCAAGCACAAATATCACACTTCTAGTAGTTTTGCAGACTGTAAAAAACCGCTCGAGCGCAAGAAAGACCGCTTAAGCGAACAAGTGAGAATCTGGACAACAACTCTTTGAAAAATTGACTTTCCAACCTGTTCCAAACACAACCAACACTCTCAGTAGCCAAACTCAACAAACAATAAAATGGAAAAGAGATGAACAACAGTTAAGTACATGGATTCTCGAATCCAAAATTACAAAAATGGGTCGGGTCTAAACCATACTTGTTGTAAATTGATTAGAATGTTAATGTTCACATAAATTTAAATGTTGATATAATTATGAATGGTCATACACATGTGGATATGATATGAATGTTCACATAACTCATTAACAAATGAATGTTAACATAACTTATCAATATGTATTCTTATCCACAGTTTGTGAATATTAACAACCCAAATATATCAGGTGAACATTCATATTAGTTAGAAATCAAGGTTAATGCGAATATTCACAACTCATATATATGAATATTTACAACATGTCATATCTTTAGTTGTAACCGGTTTAGAGGTACATCCCCCATCTTCCCCTAAACCGTGGAGTACATCCCCTATCTCCTCCCATACACAAGTAATGCATATAAACACAGAATCACATATGCAATCAATCAATACATAAAATTAATGTATTCTATCAACCGACATGCTCTATGACACATCCAATTGATTAGTTTTAGTTTGCCTAATCATCAAGCATTGTCTACAACAATCAACACTACCCTCCACCGGTAGCCCAAAGCAATTATTTCTAAGCAGGAAATAAATGCACAAGCGGATAACATATCAACATTTCAATTAGGTGAGCAATGAATGATCTAGCTACACCCTTTAGTCCCATACATTCCCAAATTTCAACATTTCCACTTCGATCCCTCATTTCCTTTAATTAATTATATGCATTAATTAATTAAAACAATTAGGGCTAATTACCTTAATTAACAAAACACTCTAAGGTTCCATTTTCATCCACAACCCATCACTCAACTCATTTTCATACCAAATTTGCATATAGGTTTATTTCAAACAAAACCCCAACTCTTGTAAAATTACACAAAGGCCCAAACCTTCTTGAATCTACCCAACAACACCCAACATATCAAAATGCTAAAATTTAAAGACAAAAATCATAAAGAGGAGTAGGATATCCCTACCTCAAATTCGGAGCCCAAGAGAAGAGGATGAAGAAAACCAAAATGCTCCAAACTCCAAGAATCACGGATCAAAACGAAGCCCTCGACGATCAACACACTTCTTACAAAGGCCCAAGGTGAGGAAAGCACTCTAGGTAGATCAATCCTAAGAGAGAAGTTCGGTTTTAGAGTGAGGTGTTCTCCAATGGAGGTTTTGAAAAAGTAAGAGAGAGAAAGGAAATCAAAAAGTGACCAAAAAGGTGGTTTCACGAACTGATATAAAAGCTGGTCCGCTCGAGCGTACAACACCCCGCTCGAGCGTCCGACACAGGTTCACGCTCGAGCGTCCAAATATCCGCTCGAGCGCCGGATGCACTCTCCCAGAATTTTCTACAGACGACCAAAATGCTGAGAGGAGGAAATTCACGCTCGAGCGTCCAAACTTCCGCTCGAGCAGAAAGGCAGCAACAAAAGCCCGCTCGAGCGTCAAACCTCCGCTCGAGCGGAGAGACCAAAACCTGGGCAAAATTTCAAAGCTTTAAAACACAACCAACTAATTCCCAACTTGCCCAACACAACCCAAAACTCTAAAACAAAGAGTAAGGGATAGAAATGAGGATAAGACAACAACGAATCTACGGAACTGAGTCCAGATTACATTTAAACAACAACAGGGAATACCGGGATCGCTATAATAACTAAGTTAAAAATCATACTAGAAGGTTGAAGAAATCCGTACCTCAAGGTTAGAAGGAGAATAGAGCAAACCCAAACTTTTTGAAGTCAAAATGGAAGTTTTCACCAATTAAAATGATCCCTTTAACGAGCTTTACATTTTTCTCCAAAGCACAAGAGCGGCGAGATCAACAGATTTGGGTGTATTTGATGTGTTTAGGCAAGAGAGAAAGAGAGAGAGAAAGAGAGTGAGTGAAGAAATTAGGTTTAGAAATGTTTTAGAGAGAGAGGAATGAGAAAGTGACTAAAAATTACTTTTCCCCGATCTGATATATGCACAGACCGCTCAAGCGACCAAAACACCACTCGAACGCACAATGACCCCCTTCCAGAAGTTTTGCAGACTGTAGAAGACCGCTCGAGCGAAGAAGGGATTGTTTGAGTGAAATCACCCTATTCTCAAAAGTTCTTGTAGACCTGTAAAAATACTAGGAGATCTCAAAGACTGCTCGAGTGATCAAAGCACTGCTCGAGCAAACAAGAAAAGGCATGTACAATAACTCTTTTGAAAAACTAACTCCTAATCTATTTCAAACACAACCAACAACTCTCAACAACCAAACTTAACTAACAATAAGATTAAAGGGTATAAACAACAATTAAAGATATGGAATCTCAGATCTAAGAACATGAAAGGGTCAAGTTTGACCCAAGCTGTTATAAAAATCAAGGCCTAAACAATGATCATAAAATATATCCTAATTAATTCTAATTCCAACACTCCCCTTCAAAATAGTGTGAAGACATTCATCAAACCCAACATGATAATAGATGACTGAAATAATGCTAGATTAATAGACTTGGTAAACATATCAGCTAACTGCTCAAAAGAAAAGATTAATGATGGACTCACAATATTAGTCTAAACCTTTTCTTGAATGAAATGTATGTCAACCTTTATGTGTTTAATCTGCTCATGAAGTACTGAATTAAATAACATAATAGCTTATTTGTTGTCACAAAATAGAGAAAAGGGAGCACCTTCGTCGAAACCTTAACTTAGCAAGAATGGAGTGTAACCATAGAACCTCATATGTACCCCAATGTTTCCAAACCCGGACCGGGCATGACCCTCCAAACTTGGATTATGCTCAAAACCGGCTTAGAATTTGAAAAACGGAAGAACAGTCGGTTCAACCGAAATAACTGTTGAACCGATCATGGGTTAACATAAGAATCGGTCGGGTTTGAAGAATTGAAGTTTCTTCCAAAAATATGTTGTGGAGAGGGCTTGAATATGGAACCAAGTGCATAAAAAGCAAACACTCAAACCATTAAGTATATATCCTATATATATTCTATATTATCTTAATTATCTTTACTAAAAATCAATGTATAAAAAACGTAAAATAAATTTTAAGAAATATTTCTTTCATTAATTTTTGTACTTTTAATATATATATTTTTATACTTATAAATTTTAATATATTTATGACATAATTATGACATCACAATTCAATTTCGGTTCACTCACGGTTGAACTAGTAACCCATCCATCGGATTACTTTTCCGGTTTGCTCGCCGGTCCGATTTTCAAACCATTGATTTACCCTACGCCATTTGCACGATACTCAACTCCAGTAGAAGATCTAGACACAACAACATGTTTCTTACTTTTCCATGATATAAGATGATCACCATAAAACATACAAAGAGCATAAAAAGTACAGAAACTAGAAGTGGAACATCTATCGTCCTAAACCTTGCATAGTCTGCATTAGTGAAACAAGAGAACCCAAATTAAAGTCCAATTGTGAAAAATAATCCCAAACTTGGAGAAGTCTTCAAGTACCGCAAAATATGATAAACAAAATCAAGATGCTCTAAATGAGATGCATATATAAATTTACTCACAACACTCACCACAAAATGTCCAAGTTAGGTCTAGTATTAGTCAAATAAATGAGGCGGCAAACAAGACGTTAATACATGCATGGATCGTTCAGTAACTCGCCAGATTCTGATATAAGCTTGAGATTAGTATCCATAGGAGTTTATGGTTGTTGAGATTCTAAGACTTCTTCTTTATATAAGGAATGGAAGGAAATGGGAGAGAGAGAGAGAGGGAGGGGTTTAACTATAGCGATTCCGGTTTTGGCCCGTCACTTGTTGTGTTATGGACTCGGGTTGTATAGTTCTGAATAGTGATTCATATCTTGTTTCCCTTGTCTCTCCTTTATTTTGGTTATCAGGTTGTGGTCGTATGTTTGGAATAGGTTGGTTGCGTGTTTTTCTAAACCTATGATGCCCAGATTTTAGCTCTTCCACTCGAGCGGGCATTCTTGCACTCGAGTGGGATTTGTCAACTTTCAGTATTTTTGCAGACTTGCAAATACTGAGAGAGTGTGTTCGACGCTCGAGCGATGTTTCTTACGCTCGAGCGTCCAGTCCTACACTCGAGCAGGGCCCTTCGTCTGCTAAACTTCTGGAAATGTGTATTCCACGCTCGAGCGTAACTTTTCACGCTCGAGCGGAACTTTGTGTCTGACGCTCGAGCATCACTCTCTACACTCGAGCCGACTGCGTGTATAACAGCCCATGAAGATGATGTTTTTGTTCACTTTTTCACTTCTCTCTGTCTCTAAAACCCTTCAAAACCCTAGATCTTGAGTTTCTCTCTCTAAAATACTTTCTCTCTCTCTTTCTCTCTCTCTATACATTTTAACCTAGATCTATTGTGTTCTTTACCCTAGTGCCTTTGAGAAAAAGGTAAAGCGCTTCAATATCTTCATTTTGATCCGGATGAAGTTGGGTTTGAGCATCCTTAGAGTTGCACCTTTGTTTTGCTTGGTCTTCTAACTTGAGGTAGGGATTTTTCTACACCTTCATATGTTATTTAGCTTAGATATTTGTCATTTGTGTTACAATGGTGTGATTTGGGAATGCTTTAAGCAAACCTAAGGTTTGGGTATGAGATAAAAAGAGGGGTTCTTAATGAATAAGAGATAAATGATTGTGAGGTTTGAAAATGATGTTGTATTGTGTCCAACTTGATGATTTTGGAACTTGGTTAATCTTTGGAAAAAATGAGGAATTTTTCCCTAATTGGATTTAATTGTTATTTTGTATAAATAACTGAAATTGACTTTAAAAATGTGAAATTGGATGATTATGGATATAAATGGTGGAATTGGATATGTATTATTTCACACCTGTGGAAATTTTGAATAAATTATCTGTCTTAAGAATATATATATGTTTAGAAATATTTGTATTGGGCTATCAGTGGAGGATAGCTATGATTGTTGTAGAAATTGCATGAGGATTATGTGAATTAAAACTAATCCATGGTTGGCTATCATTGTATATGATCATGTTGTAAATACATTGTATATGTATGATTATTTGGGAAGCGAAAGGGGATGTACTCCATGTGTGATTATGTGTTTAAATACATTGCATATGTATGATTGTTTAGGAGGAGAAGGGGGATTAACTCCATTATAATTAAGTTGGCTGGAGTATCCTGAGTGAAAATCTCAAAATTTATATATGAGTGCTGCTATTAGCACCTGCCAAAATGCTTTGGACCCCCCATTTTAGATGATTATAGAAGCACTCATATATAAATCTAAATCTAATAGCAACACTCATATATAAATCTAGATTTTCACTCAGGACACTCCGGCCAACTTAATTATAATGGAGTTAATCCCCTTTCTCCTCCCAAACAATCATACATATGCAATGTATTTAAACACATAATCACATATGGAGTACATCCCCTTTCTCTTCCCAAATAATCATACATATGCAATGTATTTACAACATGATCATATATTGGAATGGATTGGAATGGATTTAAGTTATGTATTTTGAATGGATTGGAATGGAAAAGAGTGAATTGGTATGGATTTAAGTTATGTATTTTGAATGGATTTAATTCATGTTATTTTAAGTTGTGAATTGGAATGGATTCAAGTTACACAGTGATGAACAAATTTTGTTCGGACATACAGTGCTGACAGGATCATTATTGTTCGACAAAACAGTTTTGAACAAAATTCATTTTTTCGGCTACACAGTGGTAAACAAATTCAAAATCATCACTCGAATCTGCTGATCTCCTATCGAGATTCTTGAATTCAGGGCATTTAGATGAAAACTTTATCACCGACATTGTCATCAGCTTCATACTAGCGGGTCGTGACACCACCTCGGCCGCTTTAATCTGGTTCTTCTGGTTTGTCTCCAAAAACCCAAATGTAGAAACTGAGATTCTCAAAGAAATCAATGAGAAATCCGAAGCGCCAATCTACGAAGAAGTAAAAGACATGGTTTACACACACGCATCGCTGAGCGAGACCATGAGACTCTACCCATCCATCCCCATTGACGGAAAGCAAGCTTTAAAGAACGACGTGTTGCCAGATGGGACAGTAGTGAAGAAGGTAATGAGAATGAATTACGATCCTTACACAATGGGGAGGTCGGAGGAGCTGTACTGGACCAAAGCTCCAAACTCTGAAGATTGAGTGAGTTAGGGAAGGAGAAGGATGAAAAATTAGGTGGGTGTGCATTTCATTGTGAAAATATTATGAATATGAGTAGATTTGGTAATAAGTGGGGTGTCCAAAAAAATATTATTAAAATTTAGGGTTTAGGGTTGGGGCCCAAAGAAATGGGGGGTCCAAAGAATTTTGGTAGGTGCTAATAGCAGCACTCTTTATATATGGGTGCCGATCCCGCGAACGAAATATCCATAAAATGACAAATTGGAATTTATACATGGGTATTGATCCTGCAGACGAAATATCCGTAAAATGGCAGTTCGAAGTGTTTGTGCATGTTTTTGTATGATTGAAAAACTATTGAGTTGTAGTCTCAGTTTGGTTGTCGAAAAATAATGAATTTGATTCATGGATTGAGAAAAATAAATGAATTGGAGGAAACCCGAATATGATTTGAAATTTGATGTATTATGAGTATAAGAATTTGTGGACATTTTATTACGGGCATGCATATTATATTTATACTTTTGTTAAATTTCATATACTGGGTTAGATGATTCCTACTGGGCCGTGGCTCACCCTATTTGGGAATAACATTTTCAAGTGTTGGTGACATGCCTCCACCAAGGCAATAGCTTGGAGGAACTTTTGGGGGCAAGTGCTTCTCTACTTTTGATTATTTCTTTTGTAAAACTAAGGACTTAAAATGTATTGAGCGAAACTCATTTTTGTGTGACCAAGCAATGACTTGGAAAAGTATAAGCCTATAAGGCATTTATTTTTGCTACACTCTTTTGTATCATTAACTCTATGTAATGAAAGAACAATATGCTCCAATTCATGCTGCTATTTATATATGTTTAGGATGTATTTATTGTATTATTTTAGGGGCGTTACATTAACTCTTTTACAAATAAGGCACATAGCCAAACAAGTAAGGCTTAAAAGTCAATCAACAAGGAGCCTTTGCGCACATTTATATCCATGCCCACTCAAAATCATATTTCAACATTAACACCTGAAAAATTGTTTTCGCAAAGGGATGAACCAAAGTTCATTAGAGAAAATTTTGAACTTACGAAATATTCCTTGACAATAGATATGATGATGCGATTGTGATACATAAATATAGATTCAAAAATTTCATCATTTGCCAACAATCTAATTAAATCTTCAAATTTTCAAAATTTAAGACATAAAAGGGATAATTTAAAATTTTCAAAATCTAAGTCAGTTACACCCGTAATGAACAAAAAGACAAGGACCACCAATAGCACCCCACTTTTTGGGTATTAACCGAAAGGCATGTGATACTTACTCTTCCGCGAGTTTTCGTTCTTTCACCGTGCAAACTGTATTTTGGTCACCTTGTGTTTGTAGAAATGACATTCTGGTAATATATTCTCTAAATTAATTTGTCAACTCTCTTTGTAGAAGGCTCTCAAATCTTGATTGAGTTAATGTTGTTGTCAATTTCTCTTACTGTAATGGGCTCACATGCCCAATCTAAATTCTATTAAAAATAATGTTAGGTATCATGAAAGAAATATCATGAAATACTTTATGAAAATTTGTCATCATTTGATTAATGCATAATGTTTTATTGTGTGTTATCCAAAGGTGAAAATTTCATGAAACTTTTCATGATATCTACTATTACTCTTCTATTGCTATCTTGAATTTTTATTTTCTCTTATTTTGTTTACAAAGATTGTCAGAGAAAATTGATTTAATACATATGTTTGCATTATTTGGACGTTGCACTGGCAGTGGCAATACGCATGAAGGATTTTATTTATTTATTTATTTATTTTGTGTGTGTGATGAAAATTCAACTGGATGATTCAACGTTGTCTCAACTGAAAATTTTTAACTCTATTAATTATTGATTGCCATGTTTGATTATCAGGAACATTTGGGTGGCATGCTTTCCTGCCATTGCTGCTAGGGAAGGCTGCAAGACAAGAACATTATGATCAATAATGTCACGGTGTTAGAAACACTGAATTGGAAAGGTGCAAGTGAAAGGATTTCAAGGATTTCAGATGTTCTAAGGTGTGATTTCGAAGGGAAGAGATATATAAATATACATTGAAAGTCTTCTTATAGTATACTCTACTACATACATAATCTGTTTGGAAGATGTTGAATTTAGGCAACAGATTGTGAATGCTTGGATGTAATCTCAATCTAGGATTGTCATCCATGGAAGTCATAGCTACAGCTTCCAAACCAACAACACATCATACAAGTTTTTGCAAACCCAACAGACAGCAACATGACAACTACAGTGGCATCTGCCAACAGCTTTTAAAATAAAAAATTACTAACATAGTGTTTGGTTCATTGAAATAATTTTGGGCAAAAATGGAATGGTCTTCTTAATGGAATGCCATTTTCTAAATTGGTGAATTATGATTCCATTTACAATATACCCTTTCTTCTTCTTTTTTTTTTTTATCAACCAAACATAAAATTAAATATTATGACAAAGTGATCATTTTATTTTAGTGTTCATTTCAACACAACGAATATTGCGTAGAAGAGATAACTAAGAAGTTACATAAAAGAGCAACATAATAAAACAGAAGGAACATGCAGAAAAGGCAAGAAAAGCCACTGTAAATATGTAACCCAAAAAAAAAGGAATAGCTCTTGAGAGGTAACATTAATTGTGAGCCATTGGAAAATCTAAGCCATTGAAGGAATAATAATAGAAGCATAACCAAATAACAGACTTCTTGACAAGTGTTGACCAAAACTGGCCAGGGGGCCCAACACTACATTCAGTGAATACAGCCATACTACAACATTTTCCATAACGCTATGATCATCAATTGGTTTGCCAGTTTATACAATTCTATACATTTTGAACCCTGACATCACATCAGCACGAGGGAGCATATAACACAATGAGGAGCTCTTCTCCACCAAAACAACTTAGTTAGAACAAATCACCATAACAAGCACAACCACCTATTGTCACCAAGACATGAAATTGCATAAAAGCTTCAATTTGAGAGTATAAAACTCCTTCCACCAAATGCCTCTGCTGGAGAAAATGGTTTACCAACTTGCTAATATGAAAGGCCAAAGTTGCCTGCCAAAATGAAGAATACACATCATGAAATAAGACCATATTGACAAATATTTTGTCAGTGTACTTTTAGAAGCATTTTTACAAACACGGTGAACAAAGTGCAGTTCATGATACAAATAGAGTAAATACCCATGTTTTCATATCAAAATTCAAGAAAATTGATACAAACAATATGGCTAAATACATTGGGAAAATGCTTGTGCTATTGGACGATGATTGTGGTGAATAGTAGTGTTACTAGACGAAAACTGGTGAATGGTTCTGGTGGTCACCAAACAACAGTGGTGGCATTGGCAACAGCATTGCTGACGGTGGTCATTGGTGGTTCTACAAGCAATGGTGGAGCTACAGTATGAGAGAGAGAGAGATTGAATGGGAGGAAGAGAGCCATTTCTCTCTCTTTTAAGTTTTCTAAAAAACCCAAAAAATTCAAATCTAAAAGGTTCAAATATGCAGCAGGAAGTCAAAAAAATTGAAACACAATTTTTCGTACCTCAACGTTAATGAGCGTTAGTTTTCCTTTGAGAACGGAAGAGTCCAACTGTTTCCAACCTGGCAGATCCACTGACACACTACTTAGATGGTATGTTTTCACTGGTTTGGAGCACCAAATGGGATGAATGACGTGGTGTTACTGGATCACCCAATAATTTTCCGAAAAGGATATAGTACATAAGCTATTATGCATACTTCATTAGTAATAGTACATCTAAAAGTGCGATAAAAGTATTATTGGTTCAATTTTTACTTGGTATTATAATTTTAGACTTTGTTTAATATATATGTACATATATTTGTGACTGACTTTTTCTTTTTTTGATAAATAAAAAGTAACTTTACTAGAAAGAGAGCATCAAGAAGATGCTAACAAATACAACCAGCACCACCAGAACTACATATTAGACAAATATATAATAAACAAAATCCAAAGAGAAAAATAAATCCAGCTCCACCCTTCCCGACACTCAACTACCCGACACTCAACTAGACAACACCACCAAAAACTTATTCTTCAAATAAGGCACCGACACCTGTACCCCTTGAAAAGTCCGACAAGTTTTGTAAACTGACCTTTTACTAAGTCATAAGGTAACAAAATCTTTTCGAGCCGTTGTAATAATTTTCATGTCTTGATATATGTAACGAAATTTTATTATATAGTTTTAGTGATTATATATACAAACAGACTTTCTTTGGGCACTAGCAAATAAACAAAAGTATAAAAATTAATCATTTTATTCAAAAAAAAATAATTTGTTGTGATTATGTATTAAAGAGTCCCATTTTAAGGGTTCGCCTAGGATGTCGTTGGCCCTGCCTTAAAAAAATATTTTGAAACTTAGAGAGAAAATAACCAAAAAGAAAAAAGAAAAAGGGTTAAAAACATAATAGGTTTGACTTGAGAAAATTTTCCAAAGAATAGTCTTTGTTTTTTTGGATCGGCAAAAGTCAGTTATTAGTGGTTAGATTATCGCCTATGGGAGTTAGCCTTCCCACGCTTACACAGTACCAAGTGCTTGCCTCCTAATTCAACTCCCACTTGGGGAGAGTTGAACTCATGACCTCCCTCTTGGGACCAAGCCCTTAGGAGAGTCATGTTGGCCAACTCATGTTGGCCAACTAGGCTAGGCCTAGTTGGTTGTGGCTATACATACCAAATACCCCCATTTGGTATGTTAAGATGAGAAAATATATATTAGAGTGCCTATACACTACATAAATCACTTCTTTAAGAAGTCTTGCACCTTGTGTGAGCACTTGAGAAACCTTCATTGCACCTTTTGGTGGAGCTTGCTCCTCTCTGAATCTTGGAGTTCTTATTGCGAAGGCATAATTTTTCATTCTGGTGTTATGTATACACTATTGTCATCACACAACTCTAAGAAGCATGAACACTTCTATGGAGGAGGTGTGTTCTGTTGTGTCGAACACGATACTTTGCAAACACTTCTAAAAAGCACGTAAATTCATAATATCAGATTCTTTACAGACACTTCCCAAACATTTTGGCAAAAGTTCTTGAACCCTTCGAACAGCACTCGTGTAACTTATGTGATGAATCTCTTCATAGTAACAATGTTCTATATTCTTCGGAATGTAACATATTCATTCTAAATATATTTTGAAACATTTATAAGATGAATACATCATTTGTATTTTTATATTCTACAATTATTTTGCATCCTTTAGATTGCAATTGTTACTTGAATAACATCTTGTAGTTTAAGTTGTGAAATATATGGTTAAATTTAAATTAGTGTTATGTATTTTTTTTTTTCCCCATTACCTTTGAATAAACTATTCATATATTTGACGTATAATAAATTTATAAAAACATCCCAGATGTATCATGTCCTGCATTTTTTGAAACTTGACGTGTTGGTGTGTCACTCTCATGTTTGTATCATGTCGCGCGGTCATGTCTGTGCTATTTACACAGAACTACAGCTTAGTCTCACATAGAGATATCCTAGGATCTCAAGATGAGCTACCTTGTAAAGTGTTTCTAGAAATGTGCTTTGGTGGGGATTGGTTTTGGGTTGGGCCAAGAAAACCCTACTAGTATTTGTGTATTTGTCGTAAATTTTGAAGGTCCTAGAGAAAATCTATTGGAGTTGTAAATGTTGTGTTGTTCTAGGGCAAAGCATTTGAATTAGTGAATTACACTAGTGAAATTAGGCAAAATGGGTATATTGAACCACAATAAACCATTGTATTCATTTCTTGCACATTGCTTTACATGTTTTGAATGTATGTAAAATTCGTCTATCTTGAATCCTTATATAATAGTTTGATTAACATTATAAGGAGTTCCTGATCACATTATAGATTGATGTAAATATAATATTTAACTTGATATTAGAGAACTTGTATAAAAGATATAAGAAAGCCTTAATTGAAATCTTAGTAATTGCGATACGAGAGATCAATTCATAGTCATCATTACTAAGGAATTTGTTAACAGACCCAAAGGTTTCGACCTTCATTGAGGACTTGTTGAACACAAAAAAATAAATCACTCAAAAGGTTTAAATTGGGGAAAATGGACTTCAAATATATATATATAATAACATAAAAAAATAGATTGTACTTTTCAGCCTGGTGGTAGTTGGGACATAAAGTAATGTCCATGACTGCTATCATCAATGCTATTACGGTGAGGTGAGGTATTATAATTTGGAGGAATGTTAAGATATCAAAACCTATGAAGCACGGATACTCCAAAATGGCAGTGTACGAGTATCGGATACGAATACGCCAGGATATGTATTGGCTACAGCAAAAGAGTATTCGATTTATTTATTTATTTATTATTTTTTTGAATTTCGGATACGTTGGAGATACATTCCGAATACTTTTGAGATACGGTGGGGCACAAAATGTAATTTTCAGAAGTTTCTTGGGGGTCAAACTGGAAAAATGCAAACTTAAATTAAAATAAACACAAATCAGATCAAATCCCTCAAATCCATTGCGAAATCATAAACAAGAAAAGAGGCGAGAACTTGAGAAGAAAAAACCCTAACCTGACCTTCTCTCTTGCTCATCCAAGAGGCAAATCTGGCAGAACCTAAGTCAGTTGATCTCATCTCTGTCTTGATCGACCACAGCGAACATGTCTCTCTCTCTCGGTTCAATGGTAAAACCTTGGCCTAAAAACCTTAAGGTTATGGGTTCAAGTCACAAGGCAACCACTTTGTGCACTATGGCACAGGTTAAGTGTGTACCCAATCTTTTCCCTTCCAAATACACATTAATATGTACTAATTGGATGTTGTTTTTATATGAGTTTTGGACTTCTTATTTATTTAAGTGAAACAATTTTAAAATTATAAAAAGTAATTCTTTTTACGAATGTATTCATGCCGTAACCCATATCCTACTTTTTCAAATTTTGGTGCATTGTTGTATCCCGTATCCGTGCTTCCTAGATCAAAACTGACTTACATTTTCATTTTTTATTTTTTTTGGGTTCATTCAACTTCTGACTTGGTCTAGTGTTTTAAAAGGTTCTTAAGGAACGTGAAGGATTGATAAAAATGCAGACTGTATCAGTGCTTAAAAGTCCTTTCAGGTCAATATCCCTCAATGCCTTAGAAAACAAATTTGTCAATTTGAAAATGCCATCAAACTGGAGCTAGACTAGGCTAAAGATGTTTCATGGAGGATTCATCAGGGCAGGTTATTTCAGCCAGCCATTTTCCAGCCTACGTGTTTGTAAGAGCATCCATATAAGGTGCAGCGCGACAACATTATTTGGTACAGAGGTACTCGGATCTTAGCCAATATATATTGCCACTGAAGAATATAGACACTAGTCACATGGACGTACCAAAAAGAAAAGTACATAGACACTGGAAACAATGATCAACTAGACCTCAATCCTGAGTGCGGAGAATATCTTGTCATTCTACTGTTAAAGGCATTTGCTGATGATGCCTTTAATCAGCAAATGGCAATTTGAGTGTTGCATTGTCAGAAAAGGGAGGAAAATATCCTGATCAAGATTTCAAATGACCAAGAAAGAGATGCATAGAGTAATCACCTAAACTACGGGTAGTCATTAATCAAGTCAGTGCCATTTCCTTTTATTATTATCCTAGCATGCAAGTGGCAGTGTAAATTTATAAAGTAATACCCAACAGTCATGCTGCCAGTCACTGGAAGAGAAATGATTAATGTGAATTCCCATAAATTAAATCCTTATCAGCCAAATTCTGAAGAGAAACTAATTTAGATATTCTGGGGCCAACACAGTACTCACATAAGATGGTTCTTATTTGCAAAGATTTCAACCTGCAAAGTAGTACGAGATCCTCAGATGTATTCCGTGCTGAACAATGTCAACCACTGTACCTGCCAAAATTTTGAGATAATATGTACTAATTAATTTGAGATTTCAAACAAACTTCATTAACTATTGTTAAAGAAGCGGACGTGACTCACAGTTCTAGCATATCCTTGTAAATGTCTCAAACGTGCAAATTATTTGGTATAGAGTGCAAATAATTTGTGTAGCATGACCAGAGTCTTCCAAGCAAATGGAGTATGGACATCAAAAACTGACCAACTCTCTTCCAGAATTTTCAATGATTGGCGCTCAAAAGGCTTTTTATTCCAAATAAATTTAGTCAGCAAGATCAACGTAAACTAAATGCTGTATATTTCCATCTTAAAAAATGACCCTTACAACTAAACTGATTGCACCATAAAGTTCTTCCAACTTCCAGGAAAAATCTAAAGCACCCTAACCAAATTAATAGTGAAAAATCTTAGCCAATCGAATTTTTGAGTGAAGCTTCCTTGCCTCTCTTGTGAATCCCGAAGACCGAAGACCATCAAGAACAGCTCGTTGGGCAGACCTAAGTATTTTCATTCCACCTCTTAAACAAGACAGCAAGAGCTTAGATGCACTGTGGAATCTCCTAGCCCTGCAAAGATTGTGTACCAAGGAAGAGTAGGTAAAGGAATCTTTTAACTCCATAGATTCAAACAGCTTCATTGCATAATCAACCTCGCCAGCTTTACACAAACCATCAAGGAAGCAATTGAAAGAAACCAAGTTTGAATCAAAACCCATCATATTCATATACTTCAAATGTCGCTCTGCCCCCTCAATATTACCTGCCTTGCACAATCCATCAATCAGAATTGTATGTGTGTACTTGTCACATTCCATCCCTCCCTTCTCAATCTCATCCAACAAATTACAGGCAGCTTCCAACTTACCTTCCTTACAATACAGATTAATCAAGGTGTTATAAGACACTATATCAAGCTCAATGCCATTCCTAATCATCTGGTCCATGCATTCATTTGCCTCATTTATCTTACCCATTTTAACTAAAGCACCAATGACTGTGCAGTACGCAAAGGCATCAAACGTATACCCTTTCTCCTTCATCTCTAAGAAGACCTCAAGCCCTTGTTCAAACTGTCTAGATCTAAAGCAGCATTTCATTATAGTAGTATATGTTATGGCATTTGGCATAAGACCTGATTCTCCAAGCTCCTTGAGAATTGTTCTTGCTGCCCCTAACCTACCTGACTTGCAAAGCCCATTAATCAGAATATTATATGTAACTATCTTAGGAGTAAATCCATGGCGCTGTAAATTCCTGAATAACATGAGGGCATTTGCAGTGTACCCATTCTTGCAAAGACCATTAATCATAACGTTAAATGTGGATGGACAAGGAGAAATATTGCTCAAAATAATATCCCGAAATACCCTGTTGGCCTCATCTGGTTTTCCTGATTTGAAGAAGCAATGCATCAAAGTATTGTAGCTCCACACATTAGGGGGAATGCCCATGTGAAGCATTTCTTCAAACAGATCCAGTGATCGAGATAATAAGCAATGCTTGGTGGCACCAGCTATCAAAGAATTATATGTAATAACATCTGGGTTTATCCCAGCTTCTCTCATTCTATGAAGAACGGAATAAGCTGCATCTATGCCAACAAAACGAGTATAGGCAGCAACTAATGTATTGTAAGTAACCACATCTGGTAGTACACCTAATCTTATACCATCAATTATAATCGCTTCCGCTTTCTCCAATTGCCGCACTTTACAAAAAGAAGATATACATATATTCAATAACTTGGTGGAAAATCTACAAACCATTCTTCACATATCCCCAAACAATGTCCTAAGAGAAAACCCAAACCTGCAACATGTTTAAATAGTCATATCAGATAAATTTCTACTCTTTTCCTCAAATCAGTCTATAGTTGACAATGCCACCAAAATAACAAAACCAATACATAATTGAATAATATATAAATATCAGGTAACAAAACCTAGCCAAATCAGATGAGAGAATGCAAAAACAAGGAATTTCTAACAGCCACACACAATTTGGAGTTTTTTTAGCAAAACCCATTTGTTGTTGGCTAAGAAACTAGAAGGGGAAAAAATATCAAATCTTGTTGAATGAAGCAAAAGAGATAGCCTCGAAAACTTCCACAAAACAAGAGCTTTTCATTCTCAACCATTAAAGTTGAGTTGGTGACTATTCCCTTCAACACAAGCCAAAGAGAGTCATTACCTTCAAACTCTAGGGTTTTCGAAGGAAGTTAGGGAGAGAGAGAGAGAGAGAGAGATGAAAGAAGATAAAGAGAAACAAAGTTGCTTCTGCCACAAATGTTCAAAGGTTACAAAGATAAAATAAAGGGCAAATTATACTAATGGTGACTATAGTTTGGGGTTTATATCATTTTGGTTCTTAATTTTTTAATTGTGACATATTTGACTCTGAATTTTGAATTTTGTTTCAAATAAGAACAATTGAAGATAGCATTACTTAATTTCAAGGGAAAAATCGTCAATTTAATAAAATATAAACTAATTTGACAAAATAAATGTCAAAAGAATATTTTTGAATTTTTAAAAATTATTTCTTCCCACCTAACATAAATTATGTAAAATTGATAAATCTTTTACACATTTATTTATTTATTTTTACCAAATTAATTTTTATTATGTGTTTGGATGATGATCATGTAATGAATGGTTGTTTTTATTTTCATTCAATTAGTTTTTATCTTTTCAAAACTCAAATATGGAGACAACTTTGATATCATTATTAAACCAATCTATTAAATCAAAAAACTCAAAACTCAAAACTAAAAACATTGCATATATTAAATATACTGATTACACATTAAAAATCTAAGAACCACACATTATATGATCATCATCTAAACACATAATAAAAATTAATTTGGTAAAATAAATAAATAAATAAATGTGTAAAAAATTTATCAATTTTACATAATTTTATCTTTGGCGGGTAGAAATAATTTTTAAAAATTCAAAAAGATTTTTTTGACATTTATTTTTGTCAAATTAATTTATATTTTATTAAATTGATGACTTTGCCCTTAAAATTGAGCAATGGTATCATCAATTGTTTTTATTTGGAACGAGATCCAAAATTTAGGGTCAAATATGTCATAATTGAAAAGTCAGGGATCAAAGTGACACGAGCCTCAAACTATAGGGACTGTTAGTGTATTCGGCCTAAAATAAAAGAAGATCAATAAAGAGAAAAACTGAGATTGCTTTATTTTTATAGCTTGACTACTTACACACAAACACATAGCAATAAATGACTAAACAAAAAAACAACTAGAGGAGGGTTATTATACTATGGGGATTTCAATCTATAATACAAATTTCGAATGCAAAATTTTGCAAGAGGAAATCCTTATCTTCAAGCTCTAAGATTTCATAAATTTCAAATCAAAAATACAAATATCAAATGCAAAATTCTTAAATTAAGACCGAGAGTAAGAGAGAGAGAGTCATTACCTACAAACTCTAGGGTTTTCGAAGGAAGTAAAAGAGAGAGATGAAAACAGATGAGTGCAAACTGCAAATAAAAATATAAAATTAAAACACTGCCTTCTTTTAATTTTTTTGTTTTGAGTGATGTCAATTCATTCATCATAGGTAGAAGTTCCCAATGTCATAGACTTAAATGTAGAATGTCTAACAAATAATACAAGGCAAGTGACGTGCTACATACAAGGTACAAAAAGAAAAGGTATTTGTTGTAAATTCCTTTGTTCTAAACTGACGAAAAAATAAAGGGGAAAAACATATAAAAGTTAAGGAAGAAATAGGGAAAAAACCGCAGAAAAGAAAGAAGGTTATTACGATTTGCTAAGAAGAGGGAGCTTTAACCAACGGACACACATTCATCTATCAAAAAATTAGGAATATACCACAAAGAAAGGAAATTAGAAACAAAAGCATCATCTAATCAAGCATTCATTAATAGAAATACAAGAAATACCGAAGCAGATTCACTCTTAATCAGAAAATAAAAAATAATAAAATAATAAAAAGAGTCTACTAAGTTCATGGCTAAAATCTATCATTTTGAGGCACATTTTGTAAAAGAGCATACGTGTAAAAGCAGAGAATCTGTAAGAGAAACTATAGGGTTTGCAAATATATATACATAGAATATATCTATTCATATAGATGTATATATCTGGTGTATATATGTTACATCACAAATCAGCTAGTGCAAATTTATTAAAATTGCCATTTTGAAATTCAAAAAGAAAAAATCAGCTACATATGTATGCTCAAATTTATAATGTGAACAAATTTATATGTATATATCTATATAAGGGCATTCACAGTGGAGCTGTTTGTGTACATGTTAGTGTCAGTCTATAAGTTTTAGCTAGTGAAAGATGTCATTTTCAGCTCCAATGAAGCTGTTAAGGAGTTGGCTAAACTCAAAAAATAGTGTCAGATGTTATTTTGCTTGCCGCAGTTAACAATGGTTCTAGCCATCAACGGAGGCAGAGAGAGAAGAGAGAGTGAAAGAGTAAAGTGGTGATGGGACCCACCCACTGCAGTGATGGACGGATGGTAAGAGAAAGAGGGAGAGGAGAGGAGAGAGAAAGTGAGAGAGTAAGAAAAATCCCACTGTGGGTGTGGGTGTGTTGTGGTGGTTTGTTTGTTTGTTTGTTTTTTTTTTTTTTGTGTAAAATTGGGATCGGGGTTGATCCCTGACATGAATAAAATGAGTTTGGTGTGCAGTTCTTCTTCTTCTGTTTTTGTTTTTGTTTTTGTTTTTTTTTTTTTGAAAATAAAAGAAAATAAAGTGGAAGAGAAGTATGTGAATAAAATTGAAGAGAAATGTGTGAATGTGAAAGGAATAAAAAAAATAAAAATAAAAAGGAAATGTGAGATTCAAATTTGTTTGGTCGGGTCCTACCAAAAAAAAAGATATATATTTTGGGATGGGTTATTTGAGAAAGAGATATTTTTTTAGAGTGGATATTTGAAAGAGATGAAAAGTGAGTTGGAGAAAATAAATAAAAAAATAATGAAGTTGGAATCAAACGGAGGAGAGAGGGGACAAGCCCACATGGGTGTCTTGGGAATGAAAATTCAACACATGAATAACAGAGTGTGTGTGGATTTTTGTTGTTGGTTTTTTTGTTTTTTGTTTTGTTTTTTTGTTTTTTTTTTTGTTTTTTTGTTTTTGACAAAGAAGAGTAAAAAATAAATAAATAAATAAAAAGAAAAGAAAAGAAGGAAAAGAAGAGAAGTACTTGGTGGAAATATATATAAAAAAAAAAAAGGTGTAGTGGGTATGAATGTGAAAGATGGTTTGGTGGGAGAGATGATTATGAAAACAACAAAAAAGATAGAGAGTATTTAAATGATAAAAAAGATAACATAAATTAAAAATTAATGGGGTTGGAGACAAGTTGGGTGGTGTGGTGTGTAAAGCGTGAAGTGAAAGATGAAAGTTGATGATGATAAAAAAAAAGTGTGTCTGGGGAGGTGCTCCTATATATATATATATATATAAAATCAACAAAAGAGTAGAGTGGGGATTGTTTAGCCGTTGGGGTCCAGTTGGTGGTCTGTGGATGTCAATATAAAAAGAAAAAGAAAGAAAAAGAGAGGGTTTAAAGTGAGAGAGAGAAATTGAGTGGGTGCCCCCATGTGCTGTCAACCCACGTACAGCACCTTGGTGACCAGGAAACTGACAAACTGTGCCTGGAAGCCATGTCCCAAAGCCGAATGTCTCCATCCATAGAACCAGAAAATATTCCTTAAGGCATCAGAAGAATCAACGCCAGTCTGCTCTGAAACCCCTGCCAATAGACCATTTAGAGCAGGACTATGAAGAACCTGAGACATAACACTTGCTGCATCAAACTGACCATCAGCACCTTGCCCTCCCATTTGGACACTTTCCATGATACGCCCAAGGGCAGGAGGCAGCTGTCTTGATGATGTGGAATTTGTATTCCTCATGTTGGCAAGAGATTGCAAAATCTGCTGGCCATTCGTTCTTGTTTGTTGATTTTGACTAGGAGCACTAGAAGTTGCATCACTACCCTTGCTTAGTGATCTTGGTTGCATACTTCGTCTCTTAGGTTGCAAAGCTCCCAGCCCTAATCCAAGTGGAACAGCTGTGGCAACCTCTGGATTATCATTCCCGCAACCAGATCTTGGAGCAACACATTCTGAGCTAGTAGAAGGTACATCTTTTGAATTCACATTGGCCTCAAGAGAGAAGATTTAGGCAGTGATGGGAAGGTATGTGTAGAAAATAAGCGGAATAGGTTGAGGTCTGGCGGGCGGCTAAGGTGAGGTTGCCGCCCGCCGGGGAAGCGAAAAATACTTGGTTCTAAACCTGCTCTGATACCATGTAAGATATATTGATAGAGAGAGAAAGAGAATAAATTGTATTATTGATTGATTGTATTTTATATATTGATTGATATCTAATTGTTGTCTATTACAAATGGTTCCTTATATAAATGTAGGTGTAGTGGAGTAGGTGGTGGTAGGTGAGGAGTAGGTGAGTGTAGTAGGTGAGTGTGTGGTAGGTGATGGTAAATTTTAACATAATCTATCTGTGTAAATGGATATAATCTAAGGATTTGAAGCTCCAAACAAAGCCCCTCCTCTGAAACAAAGAACAGAGCTTTACAGAGAAACCCAATATATATATTTTATCAGCCCATAACTTTTCTTGCTGCAGAAACTTTTCAGCCCATAAATATTAACCACAAATATTTGAACTTCTATCAGCACACTAGTATTCCACCATAAATTAAAATTTAACTATCAGAAATGGTATAAATATTTATCAGCCCATAAATCAATAGTTTCTACAAAAAAACAATTCTGTCCTGTTTGGTTGGTGAGAAAGTGGGGGAAATAGTAAAGAAAGTAAAATTTTGGCTACTGTAATTTCTGTGTTTTGTTGAAAGGTCTGTTGTTATTGTATTTTTATCAAAAATAGTTTTATTTTTATTTTTTTTATTGGGTTTCCTTTTGCTAATCATTGGTTGCTGTTTTTAATTGCTCAGAAGTGGGGGAAAAATAAAAGAAAGATACTGTGGTTACTGTGTTTACTTTGAGTCTTATGTGTAGCATTCTAATAATGACAAGATTTGAACTCATTAAGGCAACTATTTCTATTACTAACAATTGGCTTAAATTCTTGGGTACTTCAAGATAAAGTGTTGATGTTCTTAATTGACTTGGGTTCTTGAACTATTTGTTGATTATCGATTTTTCAATTTGTTCAAATTTTAGGTATTTTTCTTAATTGACTTGGATTATTTGTTCGATTTGTTTTTAATTGATGTGAACAAAAGTGTTGATCTCTCCATGCTTCGATTTCCCGCCCATGAAAGTTGAGTACCAAACACGCCTCACATTCTCTTCTTTCCAACCATCCACCCATTCTCTCTCACATCTTTGATTTCAAAATTAGAGCTCTCTCTCTCTCTCTCTCTCTCTCTCTCTCTCTCCCTCTGTTTTTGTTTCAATCTCATACTCTTCAACTCTCTCTTGGAGCCCGACCCTCACTAGAGACCCAACCCCAAAACCCGTATTCATCTCTTCATTCTCTCTCTCTTCCTCTCTCACCATTCCAACCTGCATCACCTTCTTTCTTTAATAGGGTGCTTGGCTTCCATTGGAAAACAAATTACGGTTCAAAATCATAAATAATGAAAATAGATCCAATTATTTTTTTGTTGGATAACATTTTATTCTCTTTAAAAAAACCCCAAATCAAGCAATTTATTTGTGATATTTACATTCTCTATTCACATGGTTGCTTGGTTTGATTATTCCTCAGGTGGCATGACCTAGCTACCATTTCAGGTTTACTTACAGATGTTTATTTGTGATGTTTATGAGACTCGGCAGATGACTATAATTGGAGCAGCCATTAGAGTACAAATATGTAAGAAGCCTCATTTTGTATTATTATTTGGAAATGTGGATTGGTAGGTTGTGATATAAACTATATTTCAGCTTTGCTTATTAGATATATATATATATATATTTTTAAGACTCGGTAACTCAATCAATGCTTAAAGCTCGAAAAATTATGTTTTCTCTCATTTGTTTTGTTATGCATGTGACCTATGTAACCCGGACTCAGGTACGAGTATCAGGTGTGGGTGCATATCTAGGGGGCGGACACCTTAAAACTGAAAATAGAAGATATGGGATATGGATCCAAATTTGGATACAGGCACAGGGATACAGTAAATAGTTATTTTTTAAAAATATTTATTAAATTACCATGTTAAAAACTTGACCAAATTAACTTTTAAATAATATTTGATTAATTAAATACAATATAAAAATATTTTTAAATAAAATCATTATCTTTATAAAGTCATTATTTTAAAAGTAGTGGGGTGAGAGAGAGAGAGAGTCGTTATCTTTAAATAAAAGTAGTGGAGTAGTGGTGTGATATTGTTTAAGAAAAAAAATAACAAAATTAGTCAAAGGCTTTATCTGCTAAAAAGAGGAGAGAGAGAGAGAGAGAAGAGGAGATCGAGATCACAATAGGAGAGAGAAGAACAAGAGATCGACAGAGGTACAGGTAAGGAAGATGACATCGAGATCGCACTTCGACTTCACACTTCGAACTCAATCATGTCTAGCAAGCACTTTATGTCTCATATTTAATATAAGTAAATAATTTAGGGTTCAACATAAATAAAATGAAATATTAAACATTTAGTATTTTTTGGAGATTAAGAATTAAGGCTAATTTTTTTTCTATCATTGATTTGGGATTTGAATGCCAAATGTATTGGCATTTGTAATAAGAGTAGGGATCTTCGTAGCTACACCATATTAAATCAATGGTTAAATTTTAAACAAAACCAATTAAAGCAACAATTAAAAAAGCCCTCAAGACGCAAGCCCTCAAGAATAGAAAAGTTCACTTTATGAGTAACAACCGCTTTTCAAATTTTCTTATAAAGTGGAAACAAAGGGATAGAGGGATCATCAATGAGTTTATCAAACAAAGATTTACTAGAGAAGAGCCCTGAAGAATTGATATTCAGACCCTACTATCACAAGAGGAAGAAAGAGAAATCCCATCAATCAACGACAACAAATAAGCCAACTCACCAGCCTCCCTATCATTTAAATTCCTACGAAAACCAAGATTCCAATAAATGGGTGCCACATTAGGACATGCCACTAACACTAAAGAAATATCCCGACTACGAACCAATTTGTAAAGGAGTGGAAAAGCTCTATCAAATGAGGAAACCCCTAACCAAACTTCCTCCCAAAATCAGATACTCACCCAATTCCTCACTTTCAATGATAGGAAATTGGACACTAGTGGATACAAATGAGAGATCAACTTCCAAGGAGAACAACAATTGCCTCTACTAACCACATTAGAATCTCTACCATTGGCCTGAACTCCATACTTTCTTTTAACGATAGAATACCATAGCGACCCGCTTTCAAAAGGAAATCTCCATAACCACTACTCACGAGGGCAATGTTCCTAGTAATAATATTTTCTATAGCAAGGCCCCTTTTATCCCTTAGGAAAGAAACAACCCCCCACCTAACTAGATGATCCCTTTTACCCTCATCACACCCTTCCAAAAGAAAATCTCTCATCAATTTCTCAATTTTCCTCGCAATGTTAACCAGAATCTTGAACAACGATAAGAAGTAAATAAGAACAGAACCTAACATGGGTGGTACCAAAGTATACCTCCCCCCCTCCCTAGACAACAATGCTCGCTTCTAGCTCTCCAATCTTTTCCCAATTTTAACAAGTACAGGCTCCCAAAAAGATGTTGATCGAGGATCTCCTCACAATGGAAGCTCTAAATACTTGAGAGGAAACTGCTCAATGGGACATCCTAACCTATTAGCCATCCTTTGCACACAAGTATACTCCAAATTAATACCAACAACACTATTGTTACTAAGATTAACTTTGGGCCCCGACACAATTTCAAAGATTCTCAAAAACACTAGCAAATTGCCAACCTTACCCTCCTCCTTTGATGAAAAATATATAGTGTCATCCGCAAACTATAAATGGGTGACACCAACCCTATCCCTACCCACCACAAATCCTTCGATAACATCCTTTTCTTTAGCTAGATCAATGATTCTCTCCAACATATCAACTACTAAAATAAACAAAAGTGGTGATAATGGATGGCCAGCCTAAGACCCCTAGATGCCTTGAAAGAATTCCCAGCCTTACCATTCACAATGACCGACATAATGCATGACGACACACACCCCAAATCCACCTCCTCCACCTAGACCCAAAGCCCTTCCTTTCCAACACAAAATCCAAAAACCCCAACCCACATGATCCTATGCTTTCTCGAAGTCCACCTTAAAAACGACGCCTTTTTTATGCAATCCTCTATACTCCTCAACTTCATTGGCCGCTAGGACCACATCTAGGATATGTCGTCCATGCACAAAGGCCCCCTGTGAGGGAGAAATAGTTTCCCCAAGGACAGCCCTAATTCTTTTGGAACCTGTCCCAAAATTTTGTAAATTGACGTAACCAAACTAATAGGCCTGAAATCTCCAATCTTGACTGACTTCTCTTTCTTGGGAATGAGACAAATGAAGGATGCATTGGTGCATAAGTTAACCTCCCCGCTCTCAAAAAACTCACCAGACACTTTCATAAGATCCCCTTTTACGATCTCCCAATAGTCTTGAAACACTGCCATTGAGAAACCATCCGGGCGTGGAGCCTTATCTCTCTCGCATTCAAGCACGGCCTATTGCACCTCACATTCTTCAAAGGGTCTCTTGAGCCAACTGGCTTTCAAGGAATCCACAGGAGCCCAAAAAAATACCTTCGATCACTGGACAGTCCAATCCACCATCAGAATAGAGATTCAAGTAAAAACTGAAAATCTCATTAATGATTTGCTCCTCCTTATTCAAAACCAATCCTTGCCCAATTTCCAAATTTTTAAATCCTTTTCCCTAAAGCAACCCTACGAAAAAATCTTGAATTTATGTCGCCCTTTTTTGCCCATTTCAACTTCTCTCTGTCTCCAAAAAATCTGCTCCTTGAAAACAAGCTCTTCAAACTTTAATTTGAGCAATGATCTCTCCCTTGAAGCCGTAGATAAACACTCCCCAGACTCCTTTGCACCCACCATATTTTCAATACCCCAAACTAACTCTGTTTTCAATTCATTTAGATCACCAAAAACTGTACGCTTCCAAACCTTTAAATTCTCCTTAACCCCTCTCAACTTTCGCATAAACTTGAAACCCTCCCACCCATTGACTCTTACTTTCCTTGAAATAAGCTTTAAAAGAGCGATTTTCCAGCCATGTGTTCAAATTTAAAGGGTATTGGACCCCATTTGAAGGGACAACTCTCAAAAATCACCAAGCAATGGTCCAAAACAACTCTTGGCACTACCTCTTGCCTTAAATCAAAAAACAACTCCTTCCAACCCAAAGTAGGAAGAAATCTATCCAACCTACAACAAGCATGATTCTCTTGAAGATTATACCAAGTAAATCGAGCATTACTCAAGGGCAGATCAATCAACTCACGCTCTCTTATAAAAGAATCAAAATCCCGCATACTTCTATCTGTGGAAACGCCATTAAGTTTTTCCAAAATCAGCCTAACCACATTGAAGTCCCCACCTATACACTAATTAGGAGAACAAAGCCCAAATAAACCAACCAACTCCTCCGACCATTCTTGACGCTTACAAGGCCTATTGGGAATAAACCCTTGTCAACCACCATTCATTGTTATCCCAATTCAGAAACCTAATGGACACTGAAAAAACCCCAAAGGTTGTCCCACATTCTGATACAACTCTCGCGTCCCACATAATCAACTTAGTACAAAGTTGAGGTTTAGATATATATCTTAACCAAGAAACACCTGACACATCCAACAATAAAAAAAGGCTTCAAAAATAAAGCGCATGGATTTATTTCTATAGCTAGGGACGCATGCTGAATTGTATATTTTATGTGTATATAGTCTTTATTTTTCCTTTTTTTTTCTTCTTTTAAATATGTAGTTACCAGGCAGAAGCATAAGGATTAGGTTGACTGCCTTTATAGTTTTTGTGCTTTGAATTTGGATTTGCTACTGGTATTCTAACTTCCTCTATTTTATATCAAATAAATATTTTTGTGATATGTAATTTTACTTTGGAATATTTATGTGCAATGTTTTCAGAGGAATTTGAAAGGAGATTCTGTCCATAAGAGGAAAGTTAGTGACTTATGTGTCTTAGTAACTTGATAGGAGCAATGTACTCAAAAACCTCATATGCAATGGTATGCTACTAGCCCATGTGTGACTTTGTGTGTTTACACCACGTATGATGAAATGTTCACCTAAAATAGTGATTGTCAAGGTATGGTGTTGGGTGTAAGGGTTCTTTATTTTCACAAGTTATTTCAAATTATTGCAATCAATAGAATTTATAAAAAGCATTTGGATTAATTTTTGGAAGTGTCATGGCCATGGGTAATTCATATTTATGAGGTCTTATCGTCTTCTTTATTTAGTTTCCATGACAATGAATTGAAGTTAGTTATTGAGTTTACAATTTGTGGTCTACCCTCGAACTAACACAGTCAAATTGCCTAAGTTTATAGGGGAAATTGCTGAGCAGTTTATTTCTAAAAAATAATTACAAATTAGTGGTACACTTTATTAATATTAATAATTAAAGTTATATGTTTTTCAATGAATCTATAATTATTTTTGTAAAAGTACGCTGAATGCTAATTTTCCCAAGTTCATATTTTACTGCCTTCATTCATAGGTAGGATAGAGTGATGGATGAAAATGTCATGTTCTTGGTTCTCTAAACTTGCAACTTGATCGTTTATGATTTGCTGTGTGCGCGCTATCCCCACTTTAAAGTCTATTACAACTCTCTTTTTTTTTTCTTTTTTTCTTTTCTTTTTTTTCCAGCATGAAGCTGAATTGCTTATTTTTCTATTACAAATTGCAGGTGGGATTTGGTCAACAACTTGGAAGCTTGATTATAGAATTCCTACCTTTTTATAATTTGGAAGTGATTGATATTTTGATTATAATGTGGTTATATGATGGATGGTTCTTATTAGGGTCAAATTGTGTTGAGAGTCGTTTGTTTTTGTAGGGTTAGACTATTTAGGGGTGTTAATGATTTGAAAGATTTCACAATTGTGTCATTTGGTTCTTGCTATGTATTAGTTGATAATCTCGATACATATAAATTGTCTTACCACTTCGTATCTTGATACAACAACGCTTCATATCCTACAACTAACTAAAAATTGAAATGCTTGAATAACATCGTGTTCACAATTTTTTTTTTACTCATCTAAGATTAATGAGTTTGATTTGGTGAATTTTTGTTACTAACTTGACTAATTTATACTGATTGTCGAATGACATTGTAGTATAGGGATGGGTCAATGGCACAGGATGTACTTGGTCAGGTTTGCGTCAAATTGTGTTAGCAGATGTGCATTGTTTGGTGTTTAATTTTAATTTTAGGATTGGTTTGGGATGTTCTAAAAAAGTGCACTTTTTGACTTATTGGCTTATATGGGTTGGGTTTGGGTTTGGGTTGGGTTTGATGTGATGTGTTAGAGAGGTGATGTGATTTAAATAAGATGATGTGACTTAAATAGGATAGTGACTTTTTGGCTTTTTGTATTATTTAGTGTACCCCAAACCAAGCCTTAATTTTAATTTTTTGAGATTGCAAAGCACAAACTGGTGTGCATTTTTTTGTGTTTAATTTTAATTCCAAAGCACTTACTGGTGTGCTTTATTTAGTACTTAGGCCTCGTTTGGGAACCCTCTCTTTTAACCAAAAAGTCAAAAAATTATTAAATTAGCCAAAAAGCCAACAACTCATACCAAAAAGTCAAAAATTCTCTTTTCTCTCTACTTTTTACACATCTTTTCGTAAAAAGCCAAAAAAGTCATCCCAAACTTACTAGTTTTTTTAAGCTCATATTTTAGCCAAATAGCCAAAAAGTTACTAAATTAACCTATTCCCAAACGAGGCCTTAGTACTTTTTTTATGGATTTCGAAGTGTTAACGGGTATACAATAAGCTTCACTGAAAGCATTGACAATGTTTTTTTTTTATTTGCACATTTTGTAACATAGAAGATCTATTTTATATTATATATACTAGAGATAACCTGTGCCTGAAGGCCGTCCCCAACAAAATTTCAAAATATATTTTAATTTTATCACACAACTGGTTAAAGTACAGCAAGTAACAGCTAAAAAAAATACGTTTCTAAACATTATATAGATAACTCAATCATAAACATTTTGTTTCTATTAGCAAACTTTAGACTCTACGTAAACACCAATGTGTAAGCTTCACATCAACACCAAAGTATAAACCTCAGATCAACACAAAGATAAATAAAAATTAAAAGCGCACCTGCCAAGCATGCCAAGAAAAAAATGTAAACACTAAACAAGACATAGAAACCAGATAAAAGAAAATGGTATTGTTTTCAACTCATACTACCATTACCCTTACTTTTGTCATAACGACTATATTTTGCAATGCTTCTATAAGATCTGTGTAGAGGGTCAGAAATTAAACTCTAAATTAAGTAAGGACCTAAATGCTGAGGTCGCCCCTCTGAGGCGACCATCAATGAAAAAGGAGCATGGGCTAAACCCCAAGGGAAGTGGGCCAACAGTGGACCGAAGCAGGTCCGACCCGCCAAGGGTCCAAACAGACTCCACGAAGGAAAATGCCTAAGTCAAGTTGCGAAGGCAACACTTGCAGCGGTCAAGTAGAGGAGGTTGCACTTGCGACGGTCAAGTTGCAGAGGCACTTTGCCTTAGCGCCGCTATTCACAATATTGTCGGTTCCGCCGCCATCTAAAGTTGCTGAAGGAAAGAGAAAGCCGAAGCAACTAAGTTGCAAAAGGCAACACTTGCAACGACCAAGTTGCGAAGGCACTTTGCCTCAGCGCCGCCATTCACAATATTGTCGGTTCCGCCGCCATATGAAGTTACTGAGGGAAAGAAAAAGCCGAAGCAACTAAATTGAGGCAACACTTGCGACAGCCAAGTTGCGGAGGCACTTTGCCTCAGCACCGCCATTCAAGTATTATCAGTACCGCTATCATTCCAAGTATTGTCGGTATTGTAGCTATCTGGAGTTGCTAAAGGAAAGAGAAAACCGAAGCAACTAAGTTGCGGAGGCTGCACTTGCAGCGCCCAAGTTGCGGGGGGATTTTTGTCGGTGCTGCCATCTCCAATATTGTCAGTTCTGCCATTTGAACTTGCTGGGGAAAATGACTACCACAGCAATTGCAGCCGTCACAACTAACTTGCGGAGGGAATATCCCGCCAAGGTGATAGCAGCCTTCAGGAGAAGCTTCCCCTCTGCAAGTAAAGGCTGATACTTGGCGCTGATAACAGGCCCCAAGGCGTTACTAGCCTAGGGCTGATAGTAGGCCCCAAAGTTCATTAACTTGACGCTGATAGTAGGCCCCAAGGCTTACTGGTTGGACTTGATAGCAGGCCCAGAGATACCAGTATACAGCGGCAACCCCACGAAGATGGGAGCAGGACAGCCTAAGCGCAAGGGACTCCCTTTCCATTTACCCAGGTTATGGACCTGCCTTGGTTGCACAGACAGAACCAAGGAAGCCCCCTTGGACTTGGTACTAAGGCACAACATGGCTGATAGCAGGCGTGGCTGTGGCCTTTACCATGGAAAGCTGGGAAGTTTGTGGTTAGGTGGCTAAGGGTGGAGGTTTCGCTGAGGTGAATAGAAACTGATAGCAGACTAATGGAGTCCTGAGAATACATGTACTGGCTGAATGAAACTAAGAAGGCAAGTGCAACAGCAAGGTTTATCGTTGCAAGTGCACTTGCTGAAGTTCAAACTGAGAAGGCAAGTGCAGCGGCAAACACTCCCGCCGCAACTGCACTCGCTGAGGCTCAAAAAGGAATTGCAGCGCCAAACACTTCCGTCGCAACTACACTTGCTGAGGTTCAAAAAGGTAGTTGCGGAGGCAAACAGATAGTACACAATACATGCAAAGGGGCATGTGGCACCTTCAACCTAGTGGCTCAAGGCAGAATATTCTGAGCGATCCTCTAGGTTACATGTCTTCTCTCTATTTGACCACTTGGTGTCCTCTTGGTACTAAGAAAAAGCCTATAAATATGACCCATTTCCCAAGGTTTAAGAGAGGGATTTTGGGGATTTGGGCGAGATGCTGCCCATTTGTGCATTGTCATACATTTCTTCTTGAGCTATTTGCTTCACCCTCACCCAGTTGCACACTCTTCAACTCCTAGACAGTTGATGTTGCTGCTTATTCTCCAACCACTCCCACCATTGTTGGAGCATTAACATAGTTTTGCCTCTCTAATCTCCTTCCTAACCTTGAACCCCCCTACAATCTGTCTTTAGGTACTGAAGAAAACTTATGAATAAATCATGCAACAAACAATATGGACAACTTGCTTGACCTATAACCAAAAAGAAACCTAATCTATACTTTAAATTAAGAACACGACCTCTAACCATCATCAAACTATCTAAATAGTAATCATCAATTATTAAATGTTTCATTATTTGTATTATCATAAATAGTTAAAAAAATTTCCTTCAGCCACATCAGGGCAGTGTTCCACAACCTAAAAACACAGAGCAGTCAACCCCATAGCCCCTACGAATCTCACATTAAAATACCTAAAGCTTCAGGCTCAAAAAACAATCCCAATGAAATAGAAAATCATAGATAAATTTGAATTAACCTTTACCCAACAAGTAATCTTAGGTTTGATTGAATCCACAACTTCCACCCATAGAGTAAAATCACCATTAAAAAAGATATTTTCGTGTAATCCAAACAAACCAAACAATTGCCAATGGAATAGCTTCCCCAGCCCTTCTTAAATGGTTATTTACAAAATGAGAAAGAGAGTCAAAGCCCTAATTCTTACATAAAAGAAAAAATTACAATTTCAGGGAAAACCAAACAAAAAAACAAAAAAACTTCAATACTAACTGCATAATTATCCTGGGATTTTCTGAGGTATATTCTGTCAAAAATTAATGTGTTAATATGAAACATAATTGGTCAAAATGCAATTATATATACTCGTGTAGATCCTAATAGAAGGGCTTATTGACCAATAGGTATTATGAGAATTAATGACATTTTTCATCAAACACTACTAAAAAAACGTCTCTAATTATTAATTTTCAATGACAGTTTAAAAATTTTGTCACAAAAAATATTAACAACAGTTTTTTTTTAAAAAAAAAGTCACTAACTTTGAACGACAGTTTGAAAAATTTGTAAAAACGTCACTAATTATAAGTTTTAGCGATAATTTATAAAACTGTGACAAAAAAGTCACTATTTGTCAAATTTTAACGACATATGCAAAAAAACGTTGCAAAAAAATTATTTTTAATAACGATTTTACTAACCCTTATTTTCAATAGTAATGGGAATTAAGTCTAATTAAGGTATATTGGTAGTTCACCTAAAAAAGAGAAAAAACTAACTTTGAGTAGATCTTATATACCTTGGAGACATGCGAGACCAAAATTATCGTCTTCTGATGCAGATACAAGTATCCAACTCCACTTTTCACTTTTTCCATCAAAACATTGCCAGGGGCCTTGGTATGACATACTTTTGATTCCTCCTAAAAAGAAGAACCATCCTATACCAATAATACAAGTTGTTCAATCCATCTTTACGAAAAGACTAAAAATTGTACGAAAACAAATACTACTTGTAATCAATTTCAAAATTCAAGTAACAAACAAAAAAAAAATACGAAAAATGAATAAAAGTAGGAAAATCAAATCAAATCAAACCTCCGAACAACCATAGCTAGGGTTTTCAAAAAGTCTCCATTGTAACCAGACAATGCTTGAAATGGAGCGATTGAGAAATATGTATTTGACCGAACCAATTAGGATTAGGGATTGATCGGTTGAGGGAGCATGAGATCTGTGAGTCGCGACACCTCAAATCAGATGATAGTCGATGTCAGATAGAAGCTGAAGAACTGAACACTCACCGCGACAAGAGCAGTAGGTGAATGAGAAATGGACTGGTAGATAGATATAGATATAGATATAGAAGCGAGAAGAGAATACGATGTGGAGAGAGGGGAGGCGGGGTTGCTTGCTGCTGCTGTGCTGCACTACAACACACTCGTTTTTCTTTGCTGCACTTCAATTCCAACACACTCTTCTGTTTCTAATTTCAATTTTTTTTCTCTCAAATCCTTTACTCTCTCTTTTGTTGTTTTTTCTCTTTTGTTGTTTAAAACCCTATAAAATATGTAATAAAAAGGGAAATTTACCAGTAAATCCCATTTTGTGTACTTGTAATTCATAAGGTCCTAAATATTTTCTTGGTGACTGGATGATCCTTTAATTTATTTGTTGACTGTTTTGCCACTGCTAGTATTTTTGGTTGATTAGTGTGGGTTTGTATAGGGAAGGTGAATGGGTGTTTGTGTGTCACGTTGATCGGAAAAGCACACACAAAAGTAGAACATGGTTTTGGTTGCGACGTGAACCCGCGAATTAAGACACAAATGGTTTCGGATTTCCGTTTCGGATTTCTCATAACCCGAATTTTGAAACCCACAAATGGTTCATTATACTGATCCTCTTTGAAATTTACTTTTTGTCCTCAAAGAGGTTTGTTCATAGGTTCCACAATCATAAGCTAACGTGAACTCCGAAACGAGTGAGTGGGTTCACGTTATAGTTCATTTCGTTTCTCGATCGAACTCGAACCGGTCACGATTGCTTCAGAAGAGGGCCTGTGACTCCTCACCAACAGCAACAGAGAACCCATGAAACAGAGTCGGTGAAGGAAAAGCAAGGTTTGGTTCCTAGAGTTTACTGTCCGAAGCCGATTCAGAGATTGCCTCCTCTTCCTCACAATCACCAAGTGAAAAACGGATCTATTGATCGAAAGGAGTTAGCGACGACGATCAATTTCGCGGCGGTGACATCGCCGCTGATTTCGTTCATGTCATTTTTTACGGGAGACACTGACAGCCTGCAGCATTCGATGTCGTCGGCGTTTCAGATTACGAACCCGTTATCGGCTGGTCGGTCGCCGCTTTCCAAGAGGAAGTGCAGTTCGATGGAGGGGTCCCAATCACTGCTGTTTTCGAATTCATATGATTCTGGAAACATTCGTGTGTGTACTACGCTTCGTGTGTGTGTATTCGATTTCAAGAAACTCTACTTTAGAAGGGCGTCACAGAAGTCGATTCCTCTATCTATCGTCCTATTTCCAGTTCGGTTCCCAAACAAATATAAAACCCTTGCAAACAAACACTCCTTTCCATACGTCTCACATTCTCTCTCTCTCTCACTCTCTATCTATCTATCTATATATATATATATAAATATATTTGTATCTGTCACCGTCTAGATGGAAGAAGACATACAACGGCATCTTTCACAAAAGTTAAAAAAGTCAAAAAGTCATCCCAAATAAGGCTGTTTAGCGCAGGCTAAATAGCCAAAAAACCAAAAAGCCAACCCATTTCCCAAACAAAGGGAGTGAAGCTTTCACATTTTGCTTTAGCTTCAACAGTTATTCTTTCGATAAATTTGCAGAAATTACCAATAAAGTCACCAAAGAGTGTATCAGAGACGACGACGATGCGAGACCTGTCTCGAACGAACTCGACGACGACGACGATGACGATGATGATTTCGAATTCTTTTTGGTACGTTGTAATTCTGATGTGACAGTGTGACATACCTTACCAGGGCCGACTATGTTCACGTCGTCAATAATTGATTACATATACCAAAATGAAAACATAGCAGTCCATAATTGATGTGAGGGCATATTTGTCCACCACATAACAATGTAATTCAAAAAATGAGTTATCAGTAAGATATCTCTACTATCATGGACTGCCCAAACAAATAAAATATTCGTAGGACCAAATGGAATACAATTTCGCCATATGGGACTTTCTGCTAAATTCCCCTAGTAAAAATGAGTGAAAAGTCCATTTGAGAAGGGGTTAAGTGAACCTTTTAATAGGTGAAAAAGGGTTAAGTGAACCTATTTATAGGTTCTAATAGTTGTATTTAATTTTTATCAAATTTTATTAAAAATATTTTTTAGTGAAATTATCATTAAAAATAATTTTTTGTAATAATTTTTTATACATGTCGCTAAAATTTAATAATTAGTGATTTTTTTTCATAATTTTATAAATTGTCTCTAAACCTTATAATTAGTGACTTTTTCTGTAACGAATTTTTCAAATTTTCATTGAAAATTGAAAATTAGTAACATTTTTTTGTAACGAATTTTTCAAACTTAAAGGGTTGTTTTGGGCATGAGAGAGAGGTCATGCATTTGGTAATGAACCTCCGAAGAAATTAACCATTAAGCACAAGGTCTCTTTCTCAAGCTTAAACAATACTCATTTTGAAGCAACTCTCAAAGCAATGAAAAATCCAAGAAAAGAGGGAGAGTGCAGAGGTGATTAGGGGTGAACACAAGTATGGAAAACACTAAATAAATGTTATCAACTTAAATATGTTGGTGTCTAATGCCTAAAACACCAAGCCTATGAGAACCATTACACTACAAGCCTACTATACAAAGCATAAATGAAATGCATGACCTAAAAAAGTCCTAAAACAACTCAAAACAGTTATGGAATTAAGGTAAAAATAGCTAAAAAAAGACAAGCTAAAATAATGGAGAATTTAAGCTAGTAAACAAGCACAATGAGGGGAGGCTAACTCCCCCATTTTTGGGACTTCAAAATAATAGTTTTAGCCTCTGAAAAACTTTGAAATTCAGTGGTAAAAAGTTCAAAAAAAGTTGATGAAAAGATGGGAAACACAAAGGCAAAAGCTTGGAAAACAAGGTTCAAATAAGGGTGGTCAACCCCTCTACCTTGGATAACTTTTAACTACAAGTTTTAGCCCATAAACATAGTTGAAAAATGATCCAAAAACAACAAGTAAAGATAGTAAAGAAATAAAAGAAAGAAGGTAGGAGTTATACCTCTTGAAGAGGAATAATTCTTTGAATTATAAACCACCAATTTCTCACCCTCAAGAGCCAATATTCAAGCTCAATAACCTCAACCAAGAATCCTCAAGAAGCTTGGTTTAAGGAGCCTAGGTAGGGTATGTATAGATGTGTATACGTTGCAAGGAAAAGAGAGATATTTTTTTCAAGAATTTAGCTTCACCAAAATTTTCTAACCTAATTTTATGAGAAAGGGTCAAGTATATATAGAAAATTATGTTAGGCTCTCTGAAATATCAGTATAGAAACAACTGGTGTAGTGCATGTGGAGACAGCTGGCAAAAATATCTGGTTTTACTGACACAAGTGGCCGGCCGGCTACTAAGGGGACGGTCGTACACTCACTTTTGGCTGGGCGACCGCCAAGTGGCCTATAGGCCTTTGGGTGGTTAGGCTTGATAAACTGTTGTTTTGGTCCAAAAATGGTGTAAGGTTGGTAGGCTTTTAAGGCTAAAAAACCGAGGCTTTCTGTTAAGGAAATCGAGGTTTGACAAGCGTATAAATTCATTATCGGGTGATCAATCGGTGGCGCTCAAGTCTTAAGGGCTGTCAAAAATGGGGTGTCTATAGTTGTCTCTCTTTGACAGAGCTTGAAGTCATGAAATGACGTGAGTAAATGTCAAAGCCTAGAGACGACCCATGTGGAAATGATCGTAAGACTTGGGCAAACAATCAAGATATAAAATTAAATTGATTGAACCCAAAGTTTGCCTATGTATCCCCTTGCAAGGAATCAAATCAGTGTAGTTCAGATGCCGAATGCGAAGTGATATGTATGATGCAATGCAACAACAAACGAGCATATTGCCCGGAAAATGAGATTCAATGCAATGCAATAAATGAAACCAAGAATAAGCGAGTAAATTACGCTTCAACGTATCAAAAACATTCCAGAACACATTTCCGTACAGAAAGGTTAACAAGAGATGAGCCAAACTATACTTTCGCGTAGAGAGGTGAGAAACAACAAACCGAACTACACTACCGCTTAGAGTGGTTAACAAGAAACAATCCTAACTACACTTCCACGTAGAAAGGAACAAGACAACCCCAACTACACTACCACATAGAGGAGTACAAGAACGATCCAAGCTACACTTCTGCGTGGCGAACAAGAGCAACCAAACTACACTACTGTGTAGCACGATGATCCTAACTACACTTCCGTGTGGAGAGGAGAACGACAACAACCCAAACTACACTACTGCATAGTAAGGTACAAGAACGAACTAAGCTACACTTCCGCGCAGCGAGGAACAAAACAACCAAGCTACACTTTAGTATAATGAGGTGATCCTAACTACACTTCCGCGTAGAGAGGATAAAAAAAACAAACCAAGCTACACTACTGCGTGGCGAGGAACAAGAACACCCAAGCTATACTACCGCGTAGCAAGGTGATCCTAACTACACTTCTGTGTAGAGAGGATAATAGCAAACCAAGTCACCCTATCATGTAGCGAGGAACAAGAACACCCAAGCTACACTTTTGCGTAGCGAGGTGATCCTAACTACACTTCTGCGTAGAGAGGATAATAGCAAACCAAGCCACCCTACCGCATGGCGAGCTTAAAGGGAGGGAACCCAAATCATACTCACATGACAAGGGTGGGCACTAGAATTAAAAAGCACAACGCACATAAATACGACACAATGCGACGTAATTGACATTCAGTATGATGACAACGCATGTTCTATGCAACATAATAGATAACCGACATAAGATGTAATGCATGCTCTATGCAAACAGGATAAGCATATGAGTTACGATGCAATGCGCACATGCAATGTAAGAGGTATATGAGACTACATATTCTATGCAAAAGATATGTTAATCGAAAAGACGGACAAAAGCGATGTTCGCCAACGACCTTCAACTTACCACTCGGAGGTTCTACAAAATGCTCAAAAAGGATACAACTTGCCCACATTTGAAATCGGGGCACATTCATGCACCGGAGATGCAATGGGTTTCGGAACGATGCAATCGGAACACAAGTTCGAGATCTTCGAAAACCAAATCCACTTCAAGTACCTCAATCCTTCTCCTCAGACCCAAAAAAGGACCTCCCAAACACTATTTGAGCAAAAGGATAGCAAGAACCAGCCCTGGGCCACAAATGGGGCCAGCCAGCCACAAATGAGTGTACCACCGGCCACTTAGTGTACGGCTAGCCACCTGTGTGGATTTTAGGAGTGCTTTGGTCATTTCGGCTCGGGTCTATTTAAACACATGACCAAACTTCATTTCCTCACACATCCAAGCCTGAAATCACTCCCTCTCTCTCTCTAGGTATTTCTTCTCTCCAGATTTGTGCTTTATACACGTTTTCCAATGCCCCACGCAAACTTTATTCGTAAAACATCTTTAGCCCTCTACACTTTGAACCGATCATAATTTGTTTTCGTTGATTTTTTTGAGTTTTCATCACTTTGGGCTCATTCCCCTTGGGTTTTTCTTGGGTTTTGCAAACTTTCCCAGGTTTTGACTTTTTCTTTCGTTTTCTCTCTTTTAGGGTTGATTTTTTCAAGTTTTTTCCTTTTTTCCCCCCTCATTTTTACCACTTTTCACCCACTTTCCATATGGCAGATGATGTCTCACATGAAGGTGGCCCTCCCGAGGTACCTGTCCTTCTACATATAGCCGAGGTAGATGAGCCAGCAGTTGCCGAGGTCGACGAGGCGACAGAGGATATCGCTGTTGATTTTGAGGCTGAGCCAGAGGCAGTCTTTCCACCAGGCCTCGAGCCTGAGCTGTTGCCACTGAGGCTGAGGCCGTTTGATTTGGCCACTTACCACCCACAGACGCACGCGATTGCCTTTAGCGACATGTTGCGATTTGATGATTTTGTCGGTGGCGTGCCGGAGGATGTTTTACTAAGGAAGTGGCCCTCCCACCTTTCTCACGGCCTTCTGAGGTACAAACTTTGTTTTCATGAACTCTAATTTGTTTAGCCATTTCATTATTGCCTTTCAATACTGCCTTTCATCTAACTCACTATTTCCTTGTCATAGGAGTACTCTCACCCCTAGCAAGGTTACGGGACTGTGACGGTCAAAGAGTGGTATCACGAGCTTCCCCGCTTAGGTCTGCGATCTTGTCGTATGGCTTTGACCTATTCTGTACCGGGATCTCACACCATATAGCCAACCAGGCCTTACTCGAAGCATTGATGGAGAGATGGTGGGACACCACAAATTCCTTCCACTTCTCTTCCACCGGGGAGATAACGATTCTATGATTTCTCGATGATCACCGGCTTGGGCGTAGAGGGTGATCTGATCCCCTTTGATATGGATATGAGACAGTGAGAGGCGGCCTGGATTTACCTACTTAGAGCGAGCCCACTTCTATACAGGCCAACTATGGTCAGATATAGCTGGTTTCTCGAGCATTTCTGCGGAAGTCAGCCCAATACTCAGGAAGAGGTAGAGTAGTACACCCGGGGCTTCTTGATATACCTTCTCGATACCACCTTGTTTGCGAACAAGTGGAATACCATGGGCTTTTATCTGTTGAGCGCCCTTGTGACCTTGTCCTGGGTTCGGTTTTATGACTAGGGTGGAGCTGACCTTGCCACCCTCTGCGGCTATATGAGCTCCGGTTTCCGCATGAAAGGAAACTAGATCGGAGGCTATTGGAGAGCCTAGGAGGTACATATCGCACTTTCAGTTTTTATTTCCTTCTTATGCTTTTTGCTTTGCATTTTCTGCTTTGTATCTGTCCATGCATTGTACTTTCTGCCTTGCACTTTCTGTTAATATCTATCTATGCATTGTGCTTTCTATCTTGCACTTTGTGTTAATATCTATTCGCATATATTGATTCACAATTGGTCTCTCCTTACAGCTCTAGGCTTATGCTTATTTCTCGGCCCTCGCCCCAATACCGGTAGAGAAGATAACACCGGCCGTACCCTACTCACGGCGGTATGATGGCAAGTGCCGGCGTCAACGTTGCGATGACATGACATTCACTTACTTCTACCGATACTTCGACACGGTGGTGGCCCGTGAGGTAATCCAAAACTTACAGTCTTTTCTTCTTTATTTCCGTTGCTAATATTCTAATCCATACTTTGACAACCGATAACAACTAACAACTTGCAAATTCTTCATTTGTAAATCACGTGGCAGCCATGGGCAATGATGCCAGCCGGGGTATGAGACTAGTACGCCGGGGCTTGAGCTACCTCCCTGTACCAAATCTTACTGGAGGGCACATTCTGTTGGGCTTGGTTTCTGGGTGAGCGTTTTGTATGCCAAACCACGGGCGTATCTGCCCCAGTTATTCCTGCTCCTTCTCCGACATCTATGAGGTCAGCCAATAGCCTCCTAGTTAAGGCTATTATTCAGTTGATGGCGGGGCAGGATGTGGACTACTTCCAATGAGACGGAGAGTACATAGCCTTCATTAGGACTCACCTCATGCCACCTTTGACTGGAGTTTGTGCCGGTGATACTGCAGGTGCCCCATTTGCCGGAGGGGCTGCCTAGTAGGCCGAGGCCGATGTTGGAGAGGCCCTGCCCATTGTACATGCAGCCAGTTGGCCAGCGATTCCTATTGCGATTCCTTGCTAGTGGTCGAGCGGGACGACCTCTTAGATCCCAATAGAGCCACTAGAGATGGGGTACGGGTATGTTAGAACCTCGTGTGCACCTCAGGTATGGACCACACTTGACAACTTGTATCTTGCATTTTCCCTTTCAAATACTGATTAGTCAAATTCATTTGCAGCCGCCCACAGAGTACACGGAGAGCCTCCTTTAGTTAGTTGCTTCTCTAGTTCACATAGTGCAGAGGAGAGAGACGCTGCTCGCTCTTCACGGTATTCAGGTATTCTATTCTTATCGTGTATTGCATTGCTTCCCACACTGCACTGACATGCCATACTCCCACTGATACACGATACTCATACTATAAACTAACATGCATTCTGGCACTGCTTCACACCGCATTGATGTACTACACCTATGCTGAATCCGTTTTCCACATCATACTCATACTGCATACTGCATTCTATAACATATATACTGTGTCTGATCCTCTGATACTTGTTTTTCCGATCTCACTTGCACCGAGGGCACTGGCGGTAGCACCGGCAGCACCTCTTCCCACGGCAGGGAGGAAAGGTAGACATGCCCTAACACGCGACCGAGATGAGTATCGAGGTCGAGGCAAGGGCAGAGGTGCTCGGGGTTGGAGTAGTGAGTCCCAGACAGAGAAGACCTCCTCTTCCTCGGAGCCAATTTTGAGTGGCGACGATACTGAGACCAACGACACTAAGGAGGTAGTAAGCCAACGCTCTGAGTCGTCTGAGAGCGAGGATGATGATGCTAGCTTGGGGTCAAGGAGCGAGGCAAGTACTGAGGTTGGCTCTGAGTCAGAGAGTAGAGATAGCGATGCCAACTCTGGGTCGGAGTCTGATTCTGATAGCAGTGCCGACAGAGACAGTGCCCCTAAGTCCCCTTTGAGGAAGATGACGAAGAGGGCTTCCCGAGCTTGATGCGACTAGCGTAGATTTTTGTACTCTTTTGCTTAGTTTCTTTTGTTTGGTATCTTAGCACATGTATATCTTCAGCTGGGTCTTACTTTTGTTTTTGAAAAACTTATATTTCCTCTTTTGTAAAAACTATAATCGGGGTAAAACACTGCAGTTTTATAAAAGAGCTTTGTTTTTACATCATGAGCACAACACTTGCATAAAATGAACATGGGATTGAATTTGAAACTGAAAATACTTGTATTAGAATGATGTTCTTAATCGAATAATGAGTCGACCAATGACCAAAACATAACTTACAACTCGATAAATGGAAATCAAAGCAAAAACTACCTAAACACAGCTATTAACACTTGCTAAAAACCAAAGACTCAAAACAAGACCTCAACACACAACACCTAGAATAGAAACATACTGCCCAACTACCAGGCCACCAATAGTTGACGGCCGATCACTAAAGGGGACGACCGGCCAGTAAATGTGGCTGGCTGGCCAGTTGTGGTGGTTTAGTACCTGGCTGACAGCTGGAATCCATTCATAGCCTTATTTTCTACAAAAGGTCATCCTTCACAATTTCTTCACCAAGACCTCATTCTTGCTATTGTTTCTTCCATAAATTGAGATATTTCTTGTCGAAAACTCAAAGATTGGATAGCCACTTTGGATGGCGCAGAAAAGGTAAATTTTTGAGGTTTCGGTATAAACATATTTTTTTCGTTGAGTTGTACTCCATTTTGTTTTCCGTTCCTCCATTCCGCAGTCCGATGTTAGGACCCAGTTACACATGTATTTTGCTTCGAAGCACTGGAAATGTGTCTGACTCTTGAAGAGTTTCAAGAATTAATGGAATCCCGGCGTGATGAGGAGATCAAGCCTCAGCCCCGTTTTAGCCATGCCCAAGCGTTGGGACCAATGTGTGGGTTCACTTTGCATGAAGCTCGATCTTTGGCTCACGACGGGGATATAGATATTCCCCGCCTGATTCATCAGTTTTCTGACATCGGCAACAGAGGTGACCTTTTCTGGCGAGGTTATCGGCAATATGCCCTCTGTTTATGTATGCTCGCGCACTTCCTTTTTGCCTCTATTTATGGCGGAACTAACATTAAGCTGATCGAAGTGGCCTAATGCTTGAAAGAGGGTAAGAGCTGCATTGGTTTGGTGCTGGTCGAGACCCTGATGGGTTTGGACACTTTTCGTCGGTGAGAGACTACTTAATTCATAGGGAGTCCGTTGCTTCTCCAAGTATTATTTCCCATCATTTCTCATTTATACTTACATCACTTTGCACTCATGCTCTATTTTTCTCTCAAGGCCATTTTCTTTACTTTGCTCTCAACGTACATCTCTCTATTCTTTAATCTCTCTTATGTTTCATCCCTTTCCAGGTATGGCTAATGGATAAGCTGAAAGTAGTGGACTCTTGTCCCGTATATTCAGCTAGAGCCTACATCTTTCGCCAGCGACTAGTGGACTTCCCTTCAGAAGGGTTGTGGAGTGATTAGATGTGCAACAGATCTGTGGCTGACATCCCTTGGCATTGCCTCTAGCTTGATTTAACTGAGATGAGTTACTGTATGTCCTGACAATCGGGTGCAGAGTTAATTGGCCTTACACACTGCGTGTTTTATTTCCCTTTTCGATTCAGATGTCAGTTTGGACATAATCAGATTTGCCTAAATAAAGGGATGGAATGCACGGCTTCCTTTCTGGTTTATGCCTCGCACTTACCCCGGTATCTCACTGCTTGGAGGATGAGAGAGCTTATGGCCCTTGCCCCTAGTTTCAGTCATGTCCTTTTTGGCGAGTGCTTGACTTGGCTTGAGGAGGAGACATAGGTTGGGTCATCTTTGGTTTCAGAGGCTTCTGCAAGCATGAACAGGGGACGCAGGAACACCTGACTCATCTATGCCCCTAGTTTATTGCTTTGACTTTTCTTTTCAAGTTTTATGATGTAAAAGCAACTTTGATTTAAATCAGAGAGTTGGAGAATGTACTTGGTGTTGAAATCAATGGAATTAAAATTGTGAGCATTAAAAATTTTCCTTTTGGTCCTAAAATGGTCTAAGTTGTAAAAGGTAAAATTTTGAGAAAAAATAACTTTTATTAAAACTTTTCAAAACCATTTTCGGAAATGATCACTGCCTGACATGCACAGAATCAGTTCTCAAGATGCACAACCCCGAATCAACAAATCGCAACTGCCCATAACTGCATTCACCAACACTGCTCCGTCTTACAATCGGCCCTTCTGCCAGAATGAAGATCACATAACCAGGCTAACAGATAATCGAGAAAGATGGCCAGATCAAAATGAACGAATAAGACAATTGAATTGGAGATGGTTACGGCGGTCGAACTTTAGGATGAAGTTGCCTACGTATCCCAAAGATGAAATCTGGCCTTACGTAGTTTGGTTCTAGTTCACTTGAGTATTAACTCTCTCCTTTTGCGTTCTAACTTTTGCCAAAGTCGTCCTTCTGAGTTTTCAACCTTGCGAGCTCAGTTTTTCTTTATTTCTAATTTTTCATGCTCTAACTTTCTTAGATCACCCTTCCGGGTTTTCAGCCTAGCGAGCCTCTCAAGGATAATATTTCTTCAACTTATCCATATTGATCGGCTGTGAAAACTCCAGGCCATCTAGGTCCATGAGAATAATCGCCCCTCCTGACCAGATAGATTTGATGATATAAAGACCAGTCTAATTAGGTCTGAACTTGTCCCTAGGGTTATGGATGGGAGTCCGGTTGTCCTTGAGCACCATATCCCCTTCTTTAAGATTCTTGGACTTAACCTTCTTGTTAAAAGCCCTAGCAATTCTACGTTGGTAGCCCTGGATGTGATATAAGGTCTTCAGCCTCCTCTTATCAAACAACATCAGCTCTTCGAACTTGCTCTGCAGCCAATCCGCCTCCGCTATCTGACACTCAGCTATAATTCACCGCGATGGTACTTCAATCTTTTTTGGCAAAATAGCTTCCATCCCATATACCAAAGAATAGGGATTGCCCCTGTGGATTCCGAATTGACGTTTTGTAGCCCCAGAGAGCAAAAGGTAGCTTATTTGGCCAGTCTTGGTATGTCTCCACCATCTTCCGCAGGATGTTCTTGATATTCTTGTTAGTGGCCTTAACAGCGGCATTGGTCTGTGGTCTATATGTTGATGACTTGTGAAAAACCACGTTATATTTCTCAAGCAGATCCACCACCTCTTTCTTGAAGTGTGAACCATTATCTAATATAATCTCGTTCAGGACTCCGTACCGGCAGATGATGTTGTTTTTGATAAACTTGGCTACATGCGATGTTTTCAACACAGCATAGGACTGAGCTTCCACCCACTTCGTGACATAGTCGATCGCCACCAGAATGAACTCATGTCCATTTGAGCCCTTTGGCAAGATTGCCCTAATCACATCAATTCCCCAGGCTGAGAAAGGCCATGGCGAAGTCAGGTTGTAAAGCTTTGACGGCGGTATATTCATGCGATTGGCATGGATCTGACATTTGTGGCATCACCATACAAAACCAATACAATCCTCCTCTATGGTTGACTAGTAGTAGCCTTGTTTAAGGCTTTTCGGGGCTAGCATCACAGCGTTTATGTGTGCCCTACACTTCTCTCCGTGGATAGCCTCCATGAGGCGCTTTGACTCTTCTCCCTCAACGCAGAGCTTATGCATTCCCAGATGATCTCTCTTGTACAGCTTACCCCCACAGATGATAAATTAGATGTCCAGACGCCGTATTCCCCGTTTGTCCTTGGCATTTGCCCCTGGTCGATACGTCTTTTTCTCTAAGAAATTCTAAATGTCATAGTACCAGGGGTTTTTGTCTTGAACCTCATCTATTGCGGCAATAGTCTTGTATATAGGCGAGTACTTCTGTTCAATGATGATCAGATGCATCTTAACTTCCAATGGGATGTCTACCATAGAAGATAGAGTTGCTAATGTGTCGGCGAACCAGTCGTTCTTTCTTAACATGTGTGTAAATGCCAGTTTTTCAAACCTCAAAATCAGAATATCTAGGATTTGATGATAAACCTTCATTTTCTCCTCTTTGACCTTCCAATCTCTTTTTGCTTAAGCAACAACCAGGTTCAAGTCTCCGATGACATCTAACCTTATTGCCCCTAGTTCTAGGGTAGCTTCTAATCTAGTAATACACGCTTCATATTCTGCTTTGTTATTGGACACTTTGAACCGGTGTTGAAGGCTAGGGTTACATGGGAATCATTGAGTGCTATCAATAACACACCTATTCCATAACCATACTGATTAGACGCTCCATCAAAGTACATCGTCCAAGTTTTCTCTTCCACTTGCAGAATGTCTTCATCTGGGAACAGGTATTCCACTGCCTCATCTCCCTCTACTGGGTGGTCTGCTAGGAATTCTGCTATAGCTCTCCCTTTAACTGATTTGTGCATTACATACTTGAGATCAAATTCAAAGGGAAGAAGCAACGAGCGAGCTAGCCTACCTGTAAGCACCGGTTTCTCAAAGAGATATTTGATGGGATCTAATCTCGAAACTAGGATTACAGAGTGAGCTAACAAGTAGTGCCTCAACTTCCTAGTAGCCCATACCAAGGCTAAGCAAGCTCTCTCGAGGGGAGTGTAGCAGGTCTCATAGTCCAACACCTTCTTGCTCAAATAGTAGATGGCATTCTCCACTTTATCTTCCAATTCTTGAGCTAATATGCACCCCATGGTCGAGTCCATTACCGAAAAATACAGAATCAAAGGCTTCCCTGGCTCTAGCGGTGACAACACAGATAGATTCTAAAGATACTGCTTCACCTGCTCAAAAGCAAACTGACATTAATCTTCCCATCGAAACTTCTTCCCTTTCTTTAAGAGAGCAAACAGTGGTTCACAAGTCAAGATTAATTATGAAATAAACCGTCTTATGAATTGCACTTTACCCAGAAAGCCGTGCATCTCCTTTTCAGTCCTTGGTGATATTTATAAGATGACCTTAATTTTGGAAGGATGTACTTCAATTCCCCTCTGTATGATCAGAAATCCCAACATTTTCCCTGCCGTCACCCCAAAGGTGCATTTCTATGGGTTTAACCTCAATCTGTATTCCTTGATCCATTGAAAGAATTTTTCTAGTACAGTGTAGTGTCCTTCTTGCTCTTTAGATTTGAAAATCATTACGTACATCTCGATCTCTTTGTGGATCATGTCGTACAGGATGGTGGTCACAACCCTTTGATAGGTAGCCCCAACATTTTTTAACCCGAAAGGCATGACTCAGTAGCAGTACGTACCCTATGGTGTGGTGAAAGCAGTCTTTTCCCTATCTTTTGGCGCCATCAGAATCTGATTGTACCCAGTAAACCCATCCATGAATGATAGCAATGCATGGCCTGCGGTGAAGTCTACTAACTCATCAATATGCGACAGAGGAAAGTCATCATTCGGACTGACTCTATTTAAGTCCCGAAAGTCAACACAAACTTAGATTCTGCCATCCTTCTTCAGCACTGGGACGATATTGGCCATCCAAGTTGGATACTTGGATACTAACAAGAATCATGCATCAATCTGCTTGATGACCTCTTCCTTGATTTTCAGCGCCCAATCAGGGCGAACTCTGCGCAATTTCTGTTTGATTGGTCGGGCCTGTAGGTCAAGAGGGATCCGATGCTATACGATCTCAAGGTCGATTCCAGGCATGTCATCGTAGGACCACACGAAAACATTTTTAAAATCTTTTAACAAAGTGATTAAACACTCGCATTACTTTGAAGGTAAACGTGGGCCCAATCTAGACCAAGTGTGGATCCTTTTTAGTACCCACATTAATGGCAATGATTTCATCAATACAAGGCTTCATCTCCTCTTCTCGATTAATCAAGTTTTTCAAAGCCAAAGGAATTTCTTCCTCTTTGCTTTCATTAAATTTATGAAAATCTTGGTCCATGCAATAAATCAGCGGCACAGAGTAGTACACAGAATCTACAGCATTTTCATTCATAAGGTTCGACTCTTCGGTTACAATAGACTCAAAAGTAAAAGAAAAAGAAGACCTAGCTAGGACCTTGGCATCTGGGTTACCACCCCCGGAAATGCCAGACTCAGACTCCCTGAACTGACTTGAATCTGATTCCAACTCCACAAACTCGGTGGAATTAGATTCTGGCTCATCACTCGATTCAGAACTTGAAAGAAAGCCTTCCTCTAGATGCCAAGTAAGACACGGTGCCTTTAATGCATCCAAAATACCACTAGTTGGGTCCACACCCGATTTTTCCCCGATCATGGAGACAGTAATGTTATCCCTCAAGTTCTCTAGGCCGGTCGCGGGATCTGTCAGGAGATTGGCCAGTGCTGCCCCTACTTCAGCCTCGCTGTTATTTGAGTCATCTTCCGTGCTATGTCTAGTTTTGATGCTTGGTTCAGCCCTTCCCTCATCACTGTCCTGCAGCTGTAGATCAAAGAAGATCTCAAATCCGAGGACACATTTTTCTGAGGAATTTACCCAAGGCTCAGGAAAGCTGTAAAAAGGAAATCCTTTTCCTCTCTAACAAAACGGGCGTGCAACGTCCCCTGGATTGGCCTATGAACGAGCGCATAATGCTTTCTAACTCTCTTGGCCTTGGCTTTGCCCCTCATTTCTTTCCCCTTTCTGATCCAGTCCTCTTTAGTGGGCACATAGCCCAGTCCAAAGGCATGCAGGTTGTGTGACACCTCTGCTAGTGCTGTAACATCTTTTCGACCACTCTGTCCAAGTCCCATTCTCGGAACGTGCTGTAATTTGTTCATGAAGTAAATGGATTGGGCATTGACGTACATGCCTTCGTTCACGACCACAATGGTCTGCACTACTCGAGCTTTCGCTGGAGTGAATCTCGAGAGGAATACATCCTCATCGCCATGGTTGATCTTTAGCACTGGCGTAGTCACCTCTGGAGGTGGATGGATAGATGAGTTCCCAAAAACCATTGCTATCCCTCCCTTGTAAGGACACTTTAACATCTAATGGAGCGCGTGGACGTCTCCGAACACCCCGGGAGGGAATCCCCCCCGTTCTGTTCGTTTTGGGTTCACTATAGTTTAGGACTCTCAAATTGTCACTGTTCTTAATCTTAACCAAAGAGTCCAAATCCGGCAAATCGTTTTGAGAAACAGATTTTTGAAAGAAGTGCCAAACATGGACTGTTTTTCCAGATACAGAGTCGCCACCTAAATATTTTTATGGGGGAATTTAGAAAACCCTGACTCGGTGCCAAAGGCCACGTGTCCGTCATCACCAAAGTTGCCTCGGCTCAGGAGCTTAGGTACGATTGGGGAAGGTCAGCTATGAGCACCCCCTCTCGCCCGATCCGAAGATCGGCCTCTACTAACCGTGATATCCGATTTTGAAAACGTTTATGTGTTCTTATTCCGGTTATTAGCCTAGAATTACTACGTTATGCGCACAACAAACAAGTATAGACCAAATCGCCTGAATTGGAACGAAGCATTGCATATCCGTTTGTTTGAAAAACAGTTTGAAATTTGCTACTCGCAAGGAGGCTAAAGCACGGACTTCAACGAGTTATTCCAACTCAAACAATCCAACCTTCATCCACAGGCATTCAAGCAGTTTATATCACATAAGCATCTAGCCTCATGGTAATCATGCTATTATGGCAACACTCACACGCATATGGTATGCTAAAGCATAAATGCTTACCTAGTACTCCGAGCCAAAACAAAAACATGTTAGCAATCAATGCATGATCCAAGTACATGTTAAGTGGCTAATGCAACGCATACAGAATGTCACTAGAGTAGGCTCGGCTAGTTTATAAATGATATGTGAAGGCATTCACAGGCATTCACTCGAGTATTTTCACTCTCCTTTTACGCTCTAACTTTTGCCAAGGCCGCCCTTGCGGGTTTTCAACCTTGCGAGCTTAGTTTTTATATTTTCCAATTTTTTTAATGCTCTAACTTTTGCCTAGGTTGCCCTTTCGGGTTTTCGGCCTAGCGAGCCTCTCAGGGGTAATATTTCTTCAATTTGTCCATGTTGATTGGTTACGAGAACTCCAAGCCATCCAGGTCCATTAGAACCACAGCTCCACCTGACCAGATTGACTTGATGATGTAGGGACCAGTCCAATTAGGTCTGAACTTGCCCCTTGGGTCATGGATGGGGGCTCGGTCATCCTTGAGTACCAAATCTCCTTCTTTTAGATTTCTGGACTTAACTTTCTTGTTGAAAGCCCGGGCAATTCTGTGCTGATAACCTTGAACATGGTACAATGCTTTCAGTCTTCTCTCATCAAAAAGCATGAGTTCCTCGAATCTGCTCTGCTGCCAATCTGCTTCGGCTATTTGACACTCAGCCAATACTCGCAATGACGGAACCTGGCCTCAATCCTATAGACTAATGAATACGGAGTCGCCCCAGTAGAAGTTCTAATTGAAGTCCGGTAGCCCCACAGAGCAAACGACAACTTATCTGGCCAGTCCCGGTAGGTTTCCACCATCTTCTGCAGTATGTGCTTGATGTTCTTGTTGGTGGCCTCAACTGCTCCATTGGTCTGCGGCCGGTATGTGGACGACTTATGAAAAGCCACATTGTATTTCTTTAACAAATCAATCACCTCCTTCTTGAAATGGGAACCATTGTCTGAAATAATCTCGTTTAGGACCCCATAGCAGCAGATGATGTTGTTTCTGATGAATTTCACAACATGTGAAGCCTTCAATACCGCATAAGATTGGGCCTCGACCCACTTCGTAAAGTAATCTATCGCGACCAGGATGAACTCATGCCCATTCGACCCCTTCGGGGTAACAGCCTCGATCACATCGATTCCCCAAACTGAAAATGGCCATGGCGAAGTCATATTGTACAACTTCGACGGCGGAATGTTCATGTGATTTGCATGGATCTGACATTTGTGGCATCGCCGAACAAAGTCGATACAATCTTCCTCCATGGTGGACCAGTAGTAACCCTGTCTGAGGATCTTTCACGCTAGCATTACCCCATTCATATGTGCCCCACATTCTCCTCCGTGGATGGCCTCCATCAGGCGCTTTGATTCCTCAGCTTCTACACATAGCTTATGCATTCCTAGGTGACCTCTCTTATACAACTTACCCCGGCAGATGATGAACTGAACAGCCATTCTTCTGATTGCCCTTTTATCCTTGGCGTTTGCCTCCGGTGGATACATTTCCTTCTCCAAGAAGTTCCAAATGTCGTAATACCAGGGGTTTTCGTCCTGAACCTCATCTATGGCGGCGATCTACTCGTAGGCTGGCGCAAATTTCTGGTCAATGATGACTGGACGCATCCGGACTCCGGACGGGATGTCTATCACGGAAGATAGAGTTGCTAAAGAATCTGCGAACCTGTTGTTCTCTCTTAGTAGATGAGCAAAATTTAGCTTCTCAAACCGAGGAATTAACAAGTCCAAGGTCCGGTGATACATCATCATTTTTTCTTCTTTGACTTTCCAGTCTCCTTTTGCTTGAGACACAACAAGGTTCGAGTCCCCGATGACGTCCAACCGTCTTGCCCCTAGTTCCAGGGCTGCTTCTAGACCGGCAATGCATACCTCATATTCTACTTCATTGTTCGAGACTTTGAATCGGAGTTTGAATGCTAGAGGGATACGGGAATTGTCGGGTGCTATCAGTAACACCCCTATTCCATACCCGTACGGGTTTGACGCTCCATCAAAGTACATCGTCCAAGTTTCATCGTCGATATGCAAAATGGCCTCATCTGGGAATAAGTACTCAACTGCTTCGCTCGCCTCCTTCCACGGGATGATCGGCTAAGAACTCTGCTATCGCTCTTCCTTTGACTGACTTGCGCGTCACATATTTCAGATAAAATTCGGAAAGCAACAGCAACCAACGAGCTAGCTTACCCGTAAGTGCCGGTTTCTTGAAAAGATATTTGATGGGATCGAGTCGTGAAACCAACATTACGGGGTGAACTAACAGGTAGTGCCGCAGCTTCCTGGTAGCCCATACCAAAGCTAAGCAAGCCTTCTCCAACGGTGTGTAGCAAGTCTCATATTCTAGTGTAGACACCCCATTTTTGACCGTCCTCAAGACTTGGACGTCACCGTTTGAACACTCGGTGATCATCCATGTTTGTGTTTATTTGGAGTTCCCGGAGGTCTCGGCTACGCGCCTTGCCTCAGGATCCCCGAATTCGATTGTTTAGTGTCTGGTTTTGCACCAAACACTTGCATTTTTCCTTCGAGGGGCAGGGAATGCCTTGTGAGGCATCCCCACACACCACTGGCTATGGCCAGAGGCCACCGGCTGGTTTTTGCTGCCACTGGCAATGTATATTGCCGGTCGGCACTATTTAGTGCCGGTCGGCACTATTTTTTGCCAAAATGGCATCTTTGGCCGGCCGACTACTGTGCATCTGCTTTTGCAGATATTTTGTCACAGCTGTCTTGCATTTGACTCCCCTCCATACACGTGTATGGAGGGATCTCCCTCTTTAGAAGCTTGTCTTGTAAGCTTTACAAGACAAGAGGCTCTATAAGAGGAGCCCTTCTCTCCCTTGGCTTAGGGTTAGACACTTGAGACACTTTAGATATTTTTTAGACAGCCATTTTAGGGTTTTGAGTTCTAGGGTTAGAATCCATACACTTTCTATCTCTATATCTCCCTCTTGTGTGTGTTTAAGTGTGTTTGTGTCTTACTATTGCACACAAACACATAGTGTTTCACCTTCACTTAGCTACTGAGGTTCTAAGAGGTTGGTTTTGAAGTTTTGGAGCTGTTTTCAACCTAAAAGGAGCTGTTGGAGCATCATTGTTGAAGGGGTGTTCAAGGGTAAGAAATTAGCCCCTTTATTCCCCATTTTTGCATTGTATTTTTACCTGTCTTAAAATCGTTTTTGAGCTTGGTATATAATACAAAAAAGTTCTGTTTTTTAGCCCTCTTGATTGTTTATTAGGAGTGTTTTGTGATTTGGGTTTGTTTGGCCCCTCTTAAGCTTTGTAAGGCCTCATTTTGTGCTATTTTGAGTGAGTTTCGAGACTTTGGTGTTTGGGCCTCTTCACCACTGAAATCTTGAGGGATTTCAGTGGCGGAGATGGTGCCTTGAAGTCTCCAAAAGGGGAGGGCCATCCCCTTCCCCTTGTTGTCCTTGAAATGGACCGTTTTTGGCCTCTTGAGGGAGCATCATGTTAGAGTGAGCATTGATCATGTCTTGGCTGTTTTCCATGCTTATTATGCCATGATATAACCTTGTTGTGTGTTGGTTTTGGTACACCATGCATGCTTAGCATACCTACCATGTAATGCCTTGTTATTGCCTTAATATGCCTTAGATTGTTAGCCTTTGCTCTAGCATGTTTTAGGCTTAGTCTTGTGAAGGTTTTGTGCATATTTTGCCATGTCTTAGGTCTGTCCATGGTTGTTTGGGTCGGATTTGGCGTGCTTAGTATAGCCCCTTTGTATTCGAGCTTGTATGCTTCAAGTATGTGAATGTATAGCATGACATTTTTGCATTGATTTGGTGATTTGGAATCATCCACCATGCCATTTTAGTCCCCTTTGCATGCCTATATGTTTGCCTTGGATGCCTCTTTAATGCTTTGAAAGCTTGTGTAGCATGTTCCATGTTTTGGCCATTGTGCATGCTTTGAAATTGAGCCACTTAGATGCCATCTAGGGGCCCCCCTTTGCATAGTCTAGGTCTGCCTTGAACCTATCTTAAGCCCTCTTAGCCTTGTGAGGCTTGGTTGGCTTAGCCATGGTTCAAGTCCCTTTGACTCGCTTCAAATACTTAGACCATTGTTGCATGTTTAGCTTGCCTTGTTGCTTGGTTTGACACCATGTTTTAACATGATTTTCAGAGCTTACCTTGCATGCCATATGTCCATAATTGCCTCATTCAAATG
>NW_021025421.1:116092-141472 GCF_004153795.1 Camellia sinensis | reverse complement strand
GTGTAGCTTTGAGAGTTGCCTCACTTGTGCCTAAGTGTTGGCCCTTTAACATGTGCAGTGTTGTATGTGTTTTGGTCACTTTGGCCACGGTTTTGGGCCTATTTAGAGCTGCCCAAATCATATATAAGTCCGTCTTTTCATCCATTTGCATTGCCCATGTTTTCTTGTATGCTTGCATAAGTGTCTTGCCATGCCATGTTGCATCCTTAGCTTGCATGCCTAGGTTGCATTGCATCTTGCATGCATGCCTTGTTCCTTGACTTGATGATAGGAATTGGGCCTTGGTTTGTTTGTTTGGTTTGCACTTCATTTGACATGAAAGTTGCACACTTGATTACTTGGGCCATCATGCATGGAAATGCGTGATTGGTGGTCCGAGAATCGAGACACATGCCCTTTTGAGTCACAAACATGATAGGGGACATGATTGGTGCATACATTGTTTGAATTGTATTGCCATGCAAGTTCTGTCCTCTGCTGCTGTGAGTTGTAGGTTCTGCAGGCATTCTTTGCCGACTGGCAGTATAGATTGCCGACCGACAGTGAATAACCAGCCGATGGATTCATTTTGTGCGGTGACTACACCACACTGCCGGTGGCAATCCTATTCAGCCGGTGGTACTCCTCAATGTCCAGAGAAGCAATCCTGAGGTTTTGGCAGCCTCCAGAGGAGTAAAGGAAGGAAAACAGAGGCAAACTATGCATGGCGGTGCACTTCCGAGCAGGGCCCGAGCATGCGTTGCATCGAGCTCTTTTCTCGAGGCGATTTACTGCTTTTCCTAGCTTAAATTAGTTTGTTAACTGATTAGGCAATTTGTAATATTTAATTAGCTTGCGTAGTTAATTAATTTGTATTATTTATTTGGTCCCTCCGAGCGAGGGCAAATCTGTAATAAGTGTGTGTGAGTGGTGTGTATGTCTTCCAATCCCCATTCTTTCTTCCCTTTACTTACCTACTTTGATGGTTAGTAATAGGACATGTTCAATTTAGCATACCTATGTTATGCATGCGTGCATTCATGCATTTGTATTACATACATCAGGCTCGGTACATCATGCTAACTGCATTTGTATTTCGATTCCAAATTGAATACGTGCATCAATTGATTGCATTTTACATGCATGTTTAGGTTAGCCGAGCCTACTCTAATTGCATTTTTGCATGCGATGCATTAGCCATTTTTTAACATGAACTAGACATGCATGTTTGCTAACTAGTTTATTGTTTTGGCACGGAGTACGATGTAAGTATTTATGCTTTAGCATCCCATGCGTGTGAGTGTTGCCATGACAGTATGCTTGCCATGCGGCTAAATGCTTATTTGATAAACTATTTGAATGCCCGGGGGTGAAAGTTGGATTGTCTGAGTTGGAAAAACTCGTTGAAATCCGTATTTTAGTCTACTTGCGAGTAGCAAATCCAAAATATTTTCCAAAACAAACGATATGCAATGCTTATTTCCAAATTAGGCAATCTAGTTCTATACTTGTTTGCTGTGCGCATAACATAGTAATTCTAGGTTAATAAATGGAATAAGAACACATAACGTTTTCAAAAACGGATATCATGGTTAGTAGAGGCCGATCTTCGGATCGGGCGAGAGGGGGTGCTCATAGCTGACCTTCCCCGATCGTACCCAAGCTCCCGAGCCGAGACAACTCCGGTGATGACGGACATGTGGCCTTCGGCACCGAGTCAGGGTTCCCTAAATTCTCCCATTTTAAAATATTTAGGTGGCGACTCTGTATCTGGCAAAGCAGTCCATGTTTGGCACTTCTTTCAAAAAAATCTGTTTTCTCAAAACGATTTGCCGGATTTGGACTCTTTGGTTCAAGATTAAAGAACCGTGACACAAATTGAGTCCGAACTGTAGCAGCGAGGTTCCACGTGGGCGCGTCTACAGTTTCTGGCGACTCTGCTGGGGAATTTAGAGAGCTTGACTCGAACTCATGATATCCTGTTTTGATCTCATTTATGTGTCTCTTTGCATTGCAATGTGCATTGGTACGCCTTGGACACCGTGTTTGCTATCTGTCATTCTGAACGGTTTGCCGGAGGCTTGTCTTGTCAAGGCATGACCATAAGGCTGACCGGTTATGGCTCTGACAGCATGGGAACACAAAACCCGGTTTTACCGGGCACCCTTTTCGACCATTCGACCTAGTGCATATTCGGATCCATAGTGACCATTCCAAGCTAGGACAGGTTGCTTACCCGATATTAGGTTGTTTGAAGCTGCTGCGTGCATAGTGAAACCCTAGCTCCTGACAAATAGGACAGGGAAACCTTGCCCCAATATAGGGGTGTTTTGGCTCTCTTTACTTGCTAGTGCTTTTAGAATGTATCTCTACAGAGAACGTACATATCAGTTTGCAAGTTTGAGTATTAGGCCTGAGAGCACCAGTATCAGTGTTGTCGGGAATCAGTTATCTGCGGGTATCAGTTCAGTTTCGGGGACAGTGATTTTGGGGAACAGTTATCAGCAGTAGAGCACAGTTGTTCGGCTACGCCCGTGTTTGATCAGTTTGGGCTGAAATGCTGTTTGTTTTCCCTTTCAGTTCAGAGAGTCGGAGAGTTGATACAGAATAGCCAGTGTTCCCCTTTGTTGAGGCAGGACTTATGACGAGCAAAATTCAGAAGAGTTCATGGTTATGACGACTGCATTAGATCAAGGGATCACTCTGCAAAGTGAGACCAACATGGATATGCCACATCCACCCAGGTCGCCTGTTGTGCACCCGGTCTAGGCCCCCCAGTTGTATCAGGCTCGTGAGCCCACCACCTTTGAACTAATGGGATGATAGGTGATCTCCAGAGGTCTGTGGCGGATCTCGTCTACGGAATGTCAGCTTCACCTCCAGCCGCACATATGCCGGGAGTTTTGTACCCCAGGAGCCCCCGCTGTTGGGGCGAATTGTGATCGAACTTAGCCAACCGGAGATGGCCTCCAGCTATGGCAATGACATGCCGACATCGACCCAAACCCTCGATCAGGCTGACGCCAGAAGAAAAGACAAAGCAAAGGTAGATGCCGATCCTATTTGAACAACTGCTGTGGGCAGTTGAGGCTTTGAAAGCCGGGGGATAATAAGCAACAGATATCCGCAGTTGTGGCAAAAACTGTGGAGGATGCTTTCCCCACTCCACTGAGGGGAGTTCGAGTCAGTCAGGAAATCGGGATAGGCCCCGTCATGCCAGAACAGTTCCTCCTATTCCTAGCCCTGCACTTGGGAAAGATCAGAAAGGCTAAGGTGGCGCCTGCCGATCTTTTTGCTTGTGCGGTTAGTAAGAGCGCTCAACTCCAAAGTACCTGCCCCGAGGGCGCAGGGCCTTTCATGCTCTCTATATGCCTCTGTCCAAGGCACTTCAGATCCTTGCCGAGAGGGGACATCTTAAACCCTTGGAGCCTCGGCCACTCCCGAAGAATCTCCCCGCCACGCATGATGCTGCTCAGTACTACGCGTACCACCAGCAGACAGGCCATCCAACCGACAATTGTTCCCGCCTCCGTCATGAGGTGCAAGATTTGATCGACAACGAGGTTATCCTCCCGCCCACCTCAGCCAAGTCCGTTACCACCCAGTTGTTGGATTTTGAGGGCTCAGATGCTGCAAGTATGTAAAGTGAACCGCCTGCGGGCGGCATTCGATATATTTTGGATGTAGTGTCTGGCACGTATTTTTGAGCATCGATGAAATCGAGTTTTGTAAATTCTGGCTTGGGAATCGAGTCAGTCTTTTGTTTTGAGTCTGTCTCTTTGTTTTGAGTCAGTCTTTGGCTTAAGGGTCTGTCTTGTTGTATCGAGTCAGTCTCCTTGTATAGAATACCAGGTGATTCTGGGGTTGTTGTCCCGACACCGTTTTGTCTTGTAATTACCCGCTTTTTGTTTTTGAGTCTGTTTCTGCCGAGGGCCCAGTTACACCAACGAATTTGAATGAAACAGCTGTTGCTATCTCACTTTCGTGCCTGTTTTCAGTATAAGTGCCAGAGAACTTGAATGGACTGACAGTACGTCTCGCCTGCTCTCCTGCGCGCCAAACTCATTGCATTAGCCTAAGTTTTTCAAAAACCCCTTTTAACACTGCGGTGATAAAAACGAAGAGGAAGGAATTTCTCGGGTTTTGTAAAATTTTGATCATTATGAGAGAAAGAGAAGCATCTAAGCTTTTTTTTTAATGAATGAAACCTGCTTGTTAGCGTGAGTACTGGGAAGGACCCTGGCTTGATCCAGATTGGTTCCACACTATCTTCGGCACGAGCGATTTGTCGCCTTCTTAAAAAACTTTCAAAAAACAATGTTTTACACGGCCCTGTGAAGACCTGTGTGGAACCGCTCTTGAGATTGCGCAGCCTAGGATCGCTCTCAGCCTCAAGATTCAACCCATCCGTTTTGAACCTTGAACCCGTTCAGAAAATTCAACGGTCAAACGCCATGAAAGGTTTGTATGGCCAGTCTGAAGCAGCCCTTGAGCAAGAGGCACTAAAGCCGAATCAGAAGGACTAGATCTCGCCGGAAGGAGCTTGTGAAGCAACCGGGATGGATTCTTCTACAAATCATTGCAATAGCCGTTCTCTTGGATACAGAGAGGCTTCAACTTCATAAACCATTTGGCATGGACTTGTTACACTTTTACCCTTTGAGAGGCTTGCTGGGCCGAAAACCCGGAAGGGCGCCCAGGCAAAAGTAGAGCAAGAGAAAAATACAAAAAAAAAGAAAAAAAAGCAAAAAAATACAAAAAAAGAAAAGAAAGAAGAAGAAAAAGCAAGAAATGCGAAAAGAGAAGAAAAAAGAAATGAACAAAAAAATGAAAAAGAAGTCGCAAGGTCGAAAACCCGCATCGGGCACCTTGGCAAAAGTTAGAGCCTGAAAAGTGAAGGTTAAAATACCCGAGTGTACCTTAACCGGAACTATAAAATACCCGAGTGTACCTTAACCGGAACTATGTAAGGCTTGATTCCCATGTTTAGGATACGTAGGCAACTTCATTCTGAAGTCCAGCCCCAACGCTTTCATAGCGTCTCGGTCCATGCAATGGTTTCGACTTCATCCCAAAGTCTAGTCGCCAACGCCTTCCAAGGTTGATTGTGTCCATATATCTGTTATGACCGTCTTCGTCATCTCTGTGTCCAAGAGTTCGACCACCACCAATGGAGACTGTCTGCGGACTGCTGCGGCATTATCCAAACAAGGGGCAACTTTCGATTGCCACCAGTCGTTGTGAGCCGCCATTCAAACCAGGGATAACTTTCCGTTGCCATCCACCCCCTTTAAGCCAGGGGCAATTTTCCATTGCCTCCGATCCGAGGTCACGCATCTCAAAGGGTAAGTTCCATGCTCGTTGAGCGTCAGCCGTTTGCAAAAATAGTTTTTGAAAATTTTTACTGATGTTGACTATTTTCTCGAAAACTATCCCGTTTTCCAAAATTGGACCATTTTCTTGGGCCCAAAAAGGAAAATTTTCAGTACTTAAAGCCTGACTTGCATGGTTTTCAAATAAAAAATCGAACAAGTACGTTAATCCGACTCTCATCTTGATCAAAACTGTTTTTAGTAGAAAACCAAAACGAAAAATGGTCAAAATGATGAACTAGGGGCACAGTCGAGTTAGGCGTTCTGTCTTTCCCCGTCGTCAACATTCATTAATCACCCTGGGGAGGGACGAAAAATGAGAGAATAAAGAATAGAGAGGTTTAAGTTGAGAGAAAAGTAAGAAAAAGGGTTTCGAGAGAAAAACCGAGCCTGAGGGCCGAGTGATGCGAGAATCATAAGATAGAAAGGGTGGGAAACAATACCCAGAGAAACTGGCTCCTCGTGATCTGAGGTCCCCCATCGTCGTTGACGCGCCTGTGTGTCGTGTCTTTTGTTTTGTTTACTTCAACCTTTGTTTAGGTCTCTTCCGAGCGTGTCTCATTGTGTTTAGGTCGTGTACCTCTTTGTTTGAGTCCTCCCCGCTGTGTTCAGTTGTAGGCTCGATACCCCCGGTTAAGAAAACCCTTTTCCGAAAATTAATTGTTTATGCTCAGAATGTTGTGCCATTCCTCTATATTCGATTGTATTTCAACTCCAGCTGGTTTCACCTCTGAAGTCCGTCTTGTCAGATTGGGCTATTTGTTCGGATGTGCTTATGTGCAGAATGAACCGAACGCTGTGTTATGGGCTGTATGCAGATTAATCCCCAGCAGGGTAAGGGCTGTGTGTCCAGAATCAGGCAGTGGGTTGCTTGGGTTATTTTGCTGTTGGCTGTTTAGTTATCTGATTATTACAGTGCAAGTGTTCAATTTTCAGGACAACCAATCAATTTTCATTTACATTGAGGTGTAATATGGTGATGCGATGCAAAAGTATGAAAGGTAAAGATATACGGATGTAAACACTTTTTAAGATAAAAAGTTTGTTCATTTCATAATCTTTTCAAATACACAAGTTTTGGAAACAAAAATCAGCCTGTGGCAGTACAAAGCATCCTGACTACCAACAAAAAGGAAAAGCCACAAGAAAAAAGAAAACAAACAAAAATCTGTATCCATGACGAGCACTCCGGGGGGCCATCAGTCTGTCCTAGTCCTCTTCCTGGACGAAGGTCCAGGAGCATCATCAGCATCTCGTCAGAGCCCGAGCTAGTGTCGCCTCGGGTCTTCTCTCTGATGACTCTGACTCCGCCTCTGCCTCCACCTCTGACTCCTCGTCATCATCATCATCCGGGACTGGAGCTCGCGAACTACTCCCGATATGAGTGCGCCCGCCTTTCGTACGGGGGATGCTCTGCCCTCCTCATCTCTCCCTCGGGCAGGGACTGAAGGTCCAGCTGGAGCACCTCCTGCCACAGGAATCTGAAAAGGAGGCTGAAAAAGTACATAAAAAGGAAATGCATCAGTATACTGTGGACAGTTTAACAGTGCAGAATGCAGGTGTATGAGTACAGTGTGTGTATACTGTGGACAGTTTAACAGTGCAGAATGCAGTTGTGAGTACAGTGTCGGAATGCCGTGAGCAGTTTATCAGTGCAGAATGCAGTGTATGAGTACAGTGTGTGAATGCCGTGAGCAGTTTATCAGTGCAGAATGCAGTAACACGTGTATGAATGCTGTGAGCAGTTTATCAGTACAGAGTACAGTGCAGAATGCAGTGTATGCAGTGTATCAGATACTGTGAGATCAGTGTATCAGGTGTCGTGCCGCGCATCAGATTATATGAAGCAGTTTATGAATGGTTTGAGGCCAGTGTCGGGAAGAACATACCGGAATGCTGTAGAGGGCCAGGAGATCAAAGGTCCGCTGAAGCATCCCCATCATGGAGGCGTTCATCTCCAATGACTGCCGGGTATACCCAGAAGAAGCCTGCAAAAGTATCAGATGCATCAATATTCTGTGGAATATCAAATAAACTGACTGTAGACACCCCATTTTTGACCGTCCTCAAGACTTGGACGTCACCGTTGGAACACTCGGTGATCATCTATGTTTGTGTTCGTTTGGAGTTCCCGGAGGTCTCGGCTACCGCCCTTGCCTCAGGATCTCCGAACTCGACCGTTTAGTGTCTGGTTTTGCACCAAAAACTTGTGTTTTTCCTTTGAGAGCAGGGTAGGGCTTGTAGACCATCCCCACCCACCACCGGCAGTGGCTAGAGGCCACCGGTTGGTTTTTGTCTCCATCGGCAATAATAGTTTGCCGGTCGGCACTGTTTGTTGCCGATTAGCACTATCTAGTGCCGTCGGCACTTTTTTTGGCCAAAAATAGCATTTTTGGCCGGCCGACTACTGTGCATCTGCTTTTGCAGATATTTTAAGACAGCTATCTTGCTTTTGCTCCCCTCCATACACGTGTATGGAGGGATCTCCCTCTTATGAAGCTTGCCTTGTAAGCTTTTACAAGACAATAAGGCTCCATAAGAGAGGTTCCTCTCTCTTGGTTTAAGGGGAGACAAGTTAGACACTTGAGAGATATTTAGACAGCCATTTTAGGGTTTTGAGTTCTAGGGTTAGAAAAATCCTTACACCTTCTACTCTAATCTCTCTCAAATCTTTGAGACTTTGGCAGTCTTCAGAGGGGCAGAGCAGGGAAAACAGAGGCAGACTATGCATGGTGGTGCACTTCCGAGCAAGACCCGAGCACGCGCTGCATTTGGCCCTCCTCCCGAGGCGATTTACTGCCTTGCTTAACTTAATTAGTTTGTTAGCTGATTCCTTCTCTATTGGCTTTAGGGTTAGACACTTGAGAGACTTGAGATATTTTTAGACAGCCATTTTTAGGGTTTTGAGTTCTAGGGTTAGAATCCATACACTTTCTATCTCTATATCTCCCTCTTGTGTGTGTTTAAGTGCATTTGTGTCTTACTATTGCACACAAACACATAGTGTTTCACCTTCACTTAGCTACTGAGGTTCTAAGAGGTTGGTTTTGAAGTTTTGGAGCTGTTTTCAACCTAAAAGGAGCTGTTGGAGCATCATTGTTGAAGGGGTGTTCAAGGGTAAGAAATTAGCCCCTTTATTCCCCATTTTTGCATTGTATTTTTACCTGTCTTAAAATCGTTTTTGAGCTTGGTGTATAATACAAAAAAGTTCTGTTTTTTAGCCCTCTTAATTGTTTATTAAGAGTGTTTTGTGATTTGGGTTTGTTTAGCCCCCCTTAAGCTTTGTAAGGCCTCATTTTGTGCTATTTTGAGTGAGTTTCGAGACTTTGGTGTTTGGGCCTCTTCACCACTGAAATCTTGAGGGATTTCAGTGGCGGAGATGGTGCCTTGAAGTCTCCAAAAGGGGAGGGCCATCCCCTTCCCCTTGTTGTCCTTGAAATGGACCGTTTTTGGCCTCTTGAGGGAGCATCATGTTAGAGTGAGCATTGATCATGTCTTGGCTGTTTTCCATGCTTATTATGCCATGATATAACCTTGTTGTGTGTTGGTTTTGGTACACCATGCATGCTTAGCATACCTACCATGTAATGCCTTGTTATTGCCTTAATATGCCTTAGATTGTTAGCCTTTGCTCTAGCATGTTTTAGGCTTAGTCTTGTGAAGGTTTTGTGCATATTTTGCCATGTCTTAGGTCTGTCCATGGTTGTTTGGGTCGGATTTGGCGTGCTTAGTATAGCCCCTTTGTATTCGAGCTTGTATGCTTCAAGTATGTGAATGTATAGCATGACATTTTTGCATTGATTTGGTGATTTGGAATCATCCACCATGCCATTTTAGTCCCCTTTGCATGCCTATATGTTTGCCTTGGATGCCTCTTTAATGCTTTGAAAGCTTGTGTAGCATGTTCCATGTTTTGGCCATTGTGCATGCTTTGAAATTGAGCCACTTAGATGCCATCTAGGGGCCCCCCTTTGCATAGTCTAGGTCTGCCTTGAACCTATCTTAAGCCCTCTTAGCCTTGTGAGGCTTGGTTGGCTTAGCCATGGTTCAAGTCCCTTTGACTCGCTTCAAATACTTGGACCATTGTTGCATGTTTAGCTTGCCTTGTTGCTTGGTTTGGCACCATGTTTTAACATGATTTTCAGAGCTTATGTTGCATGCTCATTGTCCATGATATCCTCATTCAAGTGTGCTTGAGAGTTGCCTCACTTGTGCCTAAGTGTTGGCCCTTTAACATGTGCATGTGTGTATGTGTTTTGGTCACTTTGGCCACGGTTTTGGGCCTATTTAGAGCTGCCCAAATCATATATAAGTCCGTCTTTTCATCCATTTGCATTGCCCCATGTTTTCTTGTATGCTTGCATAAGTGTCTTGCCATGCCATGTTGCATCCTTAGCTTGCATGCCTAGGTTGCATTGCATCTTGCATGCATGCCTTGTTCCTTGACTTGATGATAGGAATTGGGCCTTGGTTTGTTTGTTTGGTTTGCACTTCATTTGACATGAAAGTTGCACACTTGATTACTTGGGCCATCATGCATGGAAATGCGTGATTGGTGGTCCGAGAATCGAGACACATGCCCTTTTGAGTCACAAACATGATAGGGGACATGATTGGTGCATACATTGTTTGAATTGTATTGCCATGCAAGTTCTGTCCTCTGCTGCTGTGAGTTGTAGGTTCTGCAGGCATTCTTTGCCGACTGGCAGTATAGATTGCCGACCGACAGTGAATAACCAGCCGATGGATTCATTTTGTGCCGGTGACTACACCACACTGCCGGTGGCAATCCTATTCAGCCGGTGGTACTCCTCAATGTCCAGAGAAGCAATCCTGAGGTTTTGGCAGCCTCCAGAGGAGTAAAGGAAGGAAAACAGAGGCAAACTATGCATGGCGGTGCACTTCCGAGCAGGGCCCGAGCATGCGTTGCATCGAGCTCTTTTCTCGAGGCGATTTACTGCTTTTCCTAGCTTAAATTAGTTTGTTAACTGATTAGGCAATTTGTAATATTTAATTAGCTTGCGTAGTTAATTAATTTGTATTATTTATTTGGTCCCTCCGAGCGAGGGCAAATCTGTAATAAGTGTGTGTGAGTGGTGTGTATGTCTTCCAATCCCCACTTCTTTCTTCCCTTTTACTTACCTACTTTGATGGTTAGTAATAGGACATGTTCAATTTAGCATACCTTATGTTATGCATGCGTGCATTCATGCATTTGTATTACATACATCAGGCTCGGTACATCATGCTAACTGCATTTGTATTTCGATTCCAAATTGAATACGTGCATCAATTGATTGCATTTTACATGCTATGTTTAGGTTAGCCGAGCCTACTCTAATTGCATTTTTGCATGCGATGCATTAGCCATTTTTTAACATGAACTAGGACATGCATGTTTGCTAACTAGTTTATTGTTTTGGCACGGAGTACGATGTAAGTATTTATGCTTTAGCATCCCGCATGCGTGTGAGTGTTGCCATGACAGTATGCTTGCCATGCGGCTAAATGCTTATTTGATAAACTATTTGAATGCCCGGGGGTGAAAGTTGGATTGTCTGAGTTGGAAAAACTCGTTGAAATCCGTATTTTAGTCTACTTGCGAGTAGCAAATCCAAAATATTTTCCAAAACAAACGGATATGCAATGCTTATTTCCAAATTAGGCAATCTAGTCTATACTTGTTTGCTGTGCGCATAACATAGTAATTCTAGGTTAATAAATGGAATAAGAACACATAACGTTTTCAAAAAACGGATATCATGGTTAGTAGAGGCCGATCTTCGGATCGGGCGAGAGGGGGTGCTCATAGCTGACCTTCCCCGATCGTACCCAAGCTCCCGAGCCGAGACAACTCCGGTGATGACGGACATGTGGCCTTCGGCACCGAGTCAGGGTTTCCTAAATTCTCCCATTTTAAAATATTTAGGTGGCGACTCTGTATCTGGCAAAGCAGTCCATGTTTGGCACTTCTTTCAAAAAAATCTGTTTTTCTCAAAACGATTTGCCGGATTTGGACTCTTTGGTTCAAGATTAAGAACCGTGACACAAATTGAGTCCGAACTGTAGCAGCGAGGTTCCCACGTGGGCGCGTCTACAGTTTCTGGCGACTCTGCTGGGGAATTTAGAGAGCTTGACTCGAACTCATGATATCCTGTTTTGATCTCATTTATGTGTCTCTTTGCATTGCATGTGCATTGGTACGCCTTGGACACCGTGTTTGCTATCTGTCATTCCTGAACGGTTTGCCGGAGGCTTGTCTTGTCAAGGCATGACCATAAGGCTGACCGGTTATGGGCTCTGACAGCATGGGAACACAAACCCCGGTTTTACCGGGGCACCCTTTTCGACCATTCGACCTAGTGCATATTCGGATCCATAGTGACCATTCCAAGCTAGGACAGGTTGCTTACCCGATATTAGGTTGTTTGAAGCTGCTGCGTGCATAGTGAAACCCTAGCTCCTGACAAAATAGGACAGGGAAACCTTGCCCCAATATAGGGGTGTTTTGGCTCTCTTTACTTGCTATGTGCTTTTAGAATGTATCTCTACAGGAACGTACATATCAGTTTGCAAGTTTGAGTATTAGGCCTGAGAGCACCAGTATCAGTGTTGTCGGGAATCAGTTATCTGCGGGTATCAGTTCAGTTTCGGGGACAGTGATTTTGGGGAACAGTTATCAGCAGTAGAGCACAGTTGTTCGGCTACGCCCGTGTTTGATCAGTTTGGGCTGAAATGCTGTTTGTTTTCCCTTTCAGTTCAGAGAGTCGGAGAGTTGATACAGAATAGCCAGTGTTCCCCTTTGTTGAGGCAGGACTTATGACGACGCAGAATTCAGAAGAGTTCATGGTTATGACGACTGCATTAGATCAAGGGATCACTCTGCAAAGTGAGACCAACATGGATATGCCACATCCACCCAGGACGCCTGTTGTTGCACCCGGTCTAGGCCCCCCAGTTGTATCAGGCTCGTGAGCCCACCACCTTTGAACTAATGGGATGATAGGTGATCTCCAGAGGTCTGTGGCGATCTCGGTCTACGAATGTCAGCTTCACCTCCAGCCGCACCATATCCGGGAGTTTTGTACCCCAGGAGCCCCCGCTGTTGGGGCGAATTGTGATCGAACTAGCCAACCGGAGATGGCTCCAGCTATGGCAATGACATGCCGACATCGACCCAAACCTCGATCAGGCTTGACCCAGAAGAAAAGACAAAGCAAAGGTAGATGCCGATCCTATTGAACAACTGCTGTGGGCAGTTGAGGCTTTGAAACCGGGGGATGAATAAGCAACAGATATCCGCATGTTGGCAAAAACTGTGGAGGCATCTTTCCCACTCCACTGAGGGAGTTCGAGTCAGTCAGGAAATCGGTATAGGCCCGTCATGCCAGAACAGTTCCTCCTATTCCTAGCCCTGCACTTGGGAAAGATCAGAAAGCTAAGGTGGCGCCTGCGATCTTTTTGCTTGTGCGGTTAGTAAGAGGCGCTCAGACTCCAAAGTACCTGCCCCGAGGGCGCAGGGCCTTTCATGCTCTCTATATGCCTCTGTCCAAGGCACTTCAAATCCTTGCCGAGAGGGGACATCTTAAACCCTTGGACAGCCTCGGCCACTCCCGAAGAATCTCCCGCCACGCATGATGCTGCTCAGTACTACGCGTACACCACAGCAGACAAGGCCATCCAACCGACAATTGTTCCCGCCTCCGTCATGAGGTGCAAGATTTGATCGACAACGAGGTTATCCTCCCGCCCACCTCAGCCAAGTCCGTTACCACCCAGTTGTTGGATTTTGAGGGCTCAGAATGCTGCAAGTATGCTAAAGTGAACCGCCTGCGGGCGGCATTCGATATATTTGTGATGTAGTGTTCTGGCACGTTTTTGAGCATCGATGTGAAATCGATTTGTAAATTCTGGCTTGGAATCGAGTCAGTCTTTTGTTGAGATCTGTCCTCTTTGTCAAGGTCAGTCTTTTTGCTTAAGGGTCTGTCTTGTTGTATCGAGTCAGTCTCCTTTGTATAGAATACCAGGTGATTCTGGGGTTGTTGTCCCGAACACCGTTTTGTCTTGTAATTACCCGCTTTTGTTTTTGAGTCTGTTTCTGCCGAGGGGCCAGTTACACCAACGAATTTGAATGAAACAGCTGTTGCTATCTCACTTTCGTGCCTGTTTTCAGTATAAGTGCCAGAGAACTTGAATGGACTGACAGTACGTCTCGCCTGCTCTCCTGCGCGCCAAACTCATTGCATTAGCCTAAGTTTTTCAAAAACCCCTTTTAACACTGCGGTGATAAAAACGAAGAGGAAGGAATTCCTCGGGTTTTGTAAAATTTGATCATTATGAGAGAAAGAGAAGCATGCTAAGCTTTTTTAATGAATGAAACCATGCTTGTTAGCGTGAGTACTGGGGAGGACCCTGGCTTGATCCAGATTGTTTCCATCCTATCTTCGGATGAGCGATGTTTGTCGCCTTCTTAAAAACTTTCAAAAACAAATGTTTTACACGGCCCTGTGAAGACCTGTGTGGAATCGCTCTTGAGATTGCGCAGCCTAGGATCGCTCTCAGCCTCAAGATTCAACCCATCCGTTTTGAACCTTGAACCCGTTCAGAAAATTCAACGGTCAAACGCCATGAAAGGTTTGTATGGCCAGTTCTGAAGCAGCCCTTGAGCAAGAGGCACTAAAGCCGAATCAGAAGGACTAGATCTCGCCGGAAGGAGCTTGTGAAGCAACCGGGATGGATTCTTCTACAAATCATTGCAATAGCCGTTCTCTTGGATACAGAGAGGCTTCAACTTCATAAACCATTTGGCATGGACTTGTTACACTTTTACCCTTTGAGAGGCTTGCTGGGCCGAAAACCCGGAAGGGCGACCCAGGCAAAAGTTAGAGCAAGAGAAAAATACAAAAAAAAAGAAAAAAAAAGCAAAAAATACAAAAAAAGAAAAGAAAAGAAAAGAAAAGAAAAGCAAGAAATGCGAAAAAGAGAAGAAAAAAGAAATGAACAAAAAAATGAAAAGAAGCTCGCAAGGTCGAAAACCCGCATCGGGCACCTTGGCAAAAGTTAGAGCCTGAAAAGTGAAGGTTAAAATACCCGAGTGTACCTTAACCGGAACTATAAAATACCCGAGTGTACCTTAACCGGAACTATGTAAGGCTTGATTCCCATGTTTAGGATACGTAGGCAACTTCATTCTGAAGTCCAGCCCCCAACGCTTTCATAGCGTCTCGGTCCATGCAATGGTTTCGACTTCATCCCAAAGTTCGCCAACGCCTTCCAAGGTGATTGTGTCCATATATCTGTTATGACCGTCTTCGTCATCTCTGTGTCCAAGAGTTCGACCACCACCAATGGAGACTGTCTGCGGACTGCTGCGGCATTATCCAAACAAGGGGCAACTTTCGATTGCCACCAGTCGTTGTGAGCCGCCATTCAAACCAGGGATAACTTTCCGTTGCCATCCACCCCCTTTAAGCCAGGGGCAATTTTCCATTGCCTCCGATCCGAGGTCACGCATCTCAAAGGGTAAGTTCCATGCTCGTTGAGCGTCAGCCGTTTGCAAAAATAGTTTTTGAAAATTTTTACTGATGTTGACTATTTTCTCGAAAACTATCCCGTTTTCCAAAATTGGACCATTTTCTTGGGCCCAAAAAGGAAAATTTTCAGTACTTAAAGCCTGACTTGCATGGTTTTCAAATAAAAAATCGAACAAGTACGTTAATCCGACTCTCATCTTGATCAAAACTGTTTTTAGTAGAAAACCAAAACGAAAAATGGTCAAAATGATGAACTAGGGGCACAGTCGAGTTAGGCGTTCTGTCTTTCCCCGTCGTCAACATTCATTAATCACCCTGGGGAGGGACGAAAAATGAGAGAATAAAGAATAGAGAGGTTTAAGTTGAGAGAAAAGTAAGAAAAAGGGTTTCGAGAGAAAAACCGAGCCTGAGGGCCGAGTGATGCGAGAATCATAGATCAGAAAGGGTGGGAAACAATACCCAGAGAAACTGGCTCCTCGTGATCTGAGGTCCCCCATCGTCGTTGACGCGCCTGTGTGTCGTGTCTTTTGTTTTGTTTACTTCAACCTTTGTTTTAGGTCTCTTCCGAGCGTGTCTCATTGTGTTTAGGTCGTGTACCTCTTTGTTTGAGTCCTCCCCGCTGTGTTCAGTTGTAGGCTCGATACCCCGGTTAAGAAAACCCCTTTTCCGAAAATTAATTGTTTATGCTCAGAATGTTGTGCCATTCTCTATATTCGATTGTATTTCAACTCCAGCTGGTTTCACCTCTGAAGTCCGTCTTGTCAGATTGGGCTATTTGTTCGGGATGTGCTATGTGCAGAATGAACCGAACGCTGTGTTATGGGCTGTATGCAGATTAATCCCCAGCAGGGTAAGGGCTGTGTGTCCAGAATCAGGCAGTGGGTTGCTTGGGTTATTTTGCTGTTGGCTGTTTAGTTATCTGATTATTACAGTGCAAGTGTTCAATTTTCAGACAACCAATCAATTTCATTTACATTGAGGTGTAATATGGTGTGATGCGATGCAAAGTATGAAAGGTAAAGATATACGGATGTAACACTTTTTAAGATAAAAAGTTTGTTCATTTCATAATCTTTTCAAATACACAAGTTTTGGAAACAAAAATCAGCCTGTGGCAGTACAAAGCATCCTGACTACCAACAAAAAGGAAAAGCACAAGAAAAAAGAAAAACAAACAAAAATCTGTATCCATGACGAGCACTCCGGGGGGCCATCAGTCTGTCCTAGTCCTCTTCCTGGACGAAGGTCCAGGAGCATCATCAGCATCGTCGTCAGAGCCCGAGCTAGTGTCGCCTCGGGTCTTCTCCTCTGATGACTCTGACTCCGCCTCTGCCTCCACCTCTGACTCCTCGTCATCATCATCATCCGGGACTGGAGCTCGCGAACTACTCCCGATATGAGTGCGCCCCGCCTTTCGTACGGGGGAATGCTCTGCCCTCCTCATCTCTCCCTCGGGCAGGGACTGAAGGTCCAGCTGGAGCACCTCCTGCCACAGGAATCTGAAAAGGAGGCTGAAAAAGTACATAAAAAGGAAATGCATCAGTATACTGTGGACAGTTTAACAGTGCAGAATGCAGTGTATGAGTACAGTGTGTGTATACTGTGGACAGTTTAACAGTGCAGAATGCAGTGTGTGAGTACAGTGTCGGAATGCCGTGAGCAGTTTATCAGTGCAGAATGCAGTGTATGAGTACAGTGTGTGAATGCCGTGAGCAGTTTATCAGTGCAGAATGCAGTACACAGTGTATGAATGCTGTGAGCAGTTTATCAGTACAGAGTACAGTGCAGAATGCAGTGTATGCAGTGTATCAGATACTGTGAGATCAGTGTATCAGGTGTCGTGCCGCGCATCAGATTATATGAAGCAGTTTATGAATGGTTTGAGGCCAGTGTCGGAAGAACATACCGGAATGCTGTAGAGGGCCAGGAGATCAAAGGTCCGCTGAAGCATCCCCATCATGGAGGCGTTCATCTCCAATGACTGCCGGGTATACCCAGAAGAAGCCTGCAAAAGTATCAGATGCATCAATATTCTGTGGAATATCAAATAAACTGACTGTAGACACCCCATTTTTGACCGTCCTCAAGACTTGGACGTCACCGTTGGAACACTCGGTGATCATCTATGTTTGTGTTCGTTTGGAGTTCCCGGAGGTCTCGGCTACGCGCCTTGCCTCAGGATCTCCGAACTCGACCGTTTAGTGTCTGGTTTTGCACCAAAAACTTGTGTTTTTCCTTTGAGAGGCAGGGTAGGGCTTGTAGACCATCCCCACCCACCACCGGCAGTGGCTAGAGGCCACCGGTTGGTTTTTGTCTCCATCGGCAATATAGTTTGCCGGTCGGCACTGTTTGTTGCCGATTAGCACTATCTAGTGCCGGTCGGCACTTTTTTTGGCCAAAATAGCATTTTTGGCCGGCCGACTACTGTGCATCTGCTTTTGCAGATATTTTAAGACAGCTATCTTGCTTTTGCTCCCCTCCATACACGTGTATGGAGGGATCTCCCTCTTATGAAGCTTGCCTTGTAAGCTTTACAAGACAATAAGGCTCCATAAGAGAGGTTCCTCTCTCTTGGCTTAAGGGGAGACAAGTTAGACACTTGAGAGATATTTAGACAGCCATTTTTAGGGTTTTGAGTTCTAGGGTTAGAATCCTTACACCTTCTATCTCTATATCTCCCTCTTGTGTGTGTTTTAGTGTGTTTAGTCCATACTATTGTATACAAACACATAGTGTTTCACCTTCACTTAGCTACTGAGGTTCTAAGGGACTGATTTTGAAGTTTTGGTGTTGGATCCAAGCCAAGAAGGGCCATTGGAGCATCATTTGTAAAGGGGTCTTCAAGGGTAAGAATTTGGCCTCTTTATTCCCCAGTCTTGCATTGTATTTCTACCTATCTTAAAATCGTTTTTGAGCTTAGTGTATAATACAAAAAAGTTCTGTTTTTAGGCCCTCTTGACTGTTTATTAAGAGTGTTTTGTGGTTTGGAGGTGTTTGATCCCTCTTAGGCCTTGAAAGGCCTCTTTTTGTGCTATTTTGTGCAAGTTTCGAGACTTTGGTGTTTGGGCCTCTTCACCACTGAAATCTTGAGGGATTTCAGTGGTAAAGATGGTGCCTTGAAGTCTCCAAAAGGGGAGGGCCACCCCTTCTCCTTGTTGTCCTTGAAATGGACCGTTTTTGGCCTCTTGAGGGAGCCTATGTTTGAGTGTGTGTTGAGCATATATGGACTGTTTTTCATGCTTATATTTCCATAATATAACATGATTTTAAATTGGTTTTGGTACACCATGCATGCTTAGCATACCTACCTTGTAATGCCATGTTTTTGCCTCAATGTGCCTTAGGTTGTTAGCCCTTGTTAGAGCATGTTTTAGGCTTAGTCTTGTGAAGGTTTTGTGCATATTTTGCCATGTTTTAGGTCTGTCCATAGTTGTTTGGGTCGGATTTAGCATGCTTAGTATAGCCCCTTTGCACTCCGGCTTGTTGGCCTTAAGTGTATGAATGTATAGCATGACATTTTTTGCATTGATTTGGTAATTTGGAATCATCTACCATGTCATTTCAGTCCCATTTGTATGCCTATATGTTTACCTTGAATGTATCTTTAATGCTTTGAAAGCTTGTGCAATTTGTTCCATGTTTTGGCCATTATGCATGCCTTTGAATTGAGCCACTTAGATGCCATCTAAAGGGCCCCCTTTGCATGATCTAGGTCTGCCTTGAACCTATTTTAGGTCCCCTTAGCCTTGTGAGGCTTGGTTGGCTTGGTCATGCTTCAAACCTCTTTGATTTGCTCCAAGCACTTAGGCCATTTGTTGCATGTTTAACTTGACTTGTTGCTTGGTTTGGCACCTTGTATTAACATGAATTTCAGAGCTTATAATGCATGCTATTTTGTCCATGAATGCCTCTTTCAAGTGTGCTTGAGGGTTGCCCAATTTGTGCCTAAGTGTTGGTCCTTAATCATATGTATGTGTGCATGTGTTTTGGTCCCTTGTTTTGGTCATTTTGGCCCTTGTTTTAGGCCTTATTAGAGCTGCCTAAATCATGTTTAAGTCCATCTTGACATTGGTTAGCATTGCCTCATGTTTGCTTGTATGCTTGCATAAGTGCCTTGCCATGCCATGTTGCATCCTTAGCTTGTATGCCTAGGTTGCATTGCATCTTGCATGCACGCCTTGTTCCTTGACATGATGATAGGAATTGGGCCTTGATTTGCTTGATTGGTTTGCATTTCATTTGACATGAAAATTGCATACTTGATTCTTTGGGCCATCATGCATGGAAATGCGTGATTGGTGCTCCGAGGATCGAGGCACATGCCCCTTTGAGTCATTACCATGATAAGGGATATGATTGGTGCATATATGCCTTGAATTGTGCTGCCATGCTTTGCCTTGCCCTCTGTTGCTGTCATTTGCAGATTCTGCAGGAATACTCTGCCGATCGGCAGTGTCAAGTGCCGACCGGCAATAATTTCCCTGCCGACAGCTTCATTTTGTGCCGGTGGCCATATCCCACTGCCGGTGGCAATTCCATGCAGCTGGTGATGTCTCCCAGCATCCAAGGAAGCAGTCCTGAGGTTTTGGCAGCCTCCAGAGGAGTGAAGGAAGGAAAACAGAGGCAACCTATGCATGGCGGCGTACTTCCGAGTGGGACCGGGCATGCATTGCATCGAGCCCTCCTCCCGAGGCGATTTCCTGTTTTCTTAGCTTAAGTTAATTTGCTTAGTTGATTAGGCAATTTGTAATATTTAATTAGCTTGCGTAGTTAATTAATCTGTAATATTTATTTAGTCCCTCCGAGTGAGGGCAAATCTGTAATAAGTGTGTGTGGGTGGTGTGTATGTCTTCCAATCCCCACTTCTTTCTTCCCTTTTACTTACCTGCTTTGTTGGTTAGTAATAGGGCATGTTTAACTTAGCATACCTTATGCAATGCATGCGCGCATTCATGCATTTGTATCGCATGCATTAGGCTCGGTACATCACGCTAACTGCATTTGTACTTCAATTCACAAATTGAATATGTGATAGTTGATCGCATTTCACATGCCATGTTTAGGTTAGCCGAGCCTATCTAGATTGCATTTTTGCATGCGATGCATTAGCCATTCTTAACATGAACTAGGACACGCATGTTTGCTAACTAGTTTATTGTTTTGGCACGGAGTACGATGTAAGTATTTATGCTTTAGCATCTCGCATGCGTGTGAATGTTAACATGACAGTATGCTTGCCATGCGGCTAAATGCTTATGTGCTAAATTGCTTGGATGCCTGTGGGTGAAGGTTGGATTGTTTGAGTTGGAAAAACTCATTGAAATCCGTGTTTTAGCCTACTTACGAGTAGTAAATTCCAAAGCGTTTTCAAAACAAACGGATATGCAATGATTATTCCCAAATTAGGCAATCTAGTCTATACTTGTTTGCTGTGCGCATAACGTAGTAATTCTAGGCTAATAACTGGAATAAGAACACATAACGTTTTCAAAGACGGATATCATGGTTAGTAGAGGCCAGTCTTCGGACCGGGCGAGAGGGGGTGCTCATAGCTGACCTTCCCCGATCGTACCCAAGCTCCCGAGCCGAGACAACTCCGGTGATGACGGACATGTGGCCTTTGGCACCGAGTCAGGGTTTCCTAAATTCCCCCATTAAAAAAATATTTAGGTGGCGACTCTGTATCTGGCAAAGCAGTCCATGTTTGGTACTACTTTTTCAAAAATCTGTTTCTCAAAACGATTTGCCAGATTTGGACTCTTTGGTTCAAGATTAAGAACCGTGACACAAATCGAGTCCGAACTGTAGCATGAGGCCCCACGCGGGCGCGTCTACACTGACATGAAATGACTATATAAAAGTGCAGTAATACATACCGGAGGCAAGTCGGGGACACCAACAAACTCGTGATCAGCTGGCGGAGGGGCGAAGGGGATCTGATAGGTCGCCCCACCCTGCCCTCGGAAAGTCAATGCAGTGGGCAGAGCAGGCCAACCGGTCCCCCGTCCTCCCTGAACTCCGCCCCTGCCCCGAACTCGAGCCCTCCTCGAAGCTCCTGCTCCAGCTCCCGCTCCTGCCCCAGCTGCTGGCGCTACGGGCCTAGCTCCCTCCGCTCGACGGCCGTCGCTCAGAGGCCGCATAAGGTATGTCTGCACGTACTCTCGGTAGTCGCCGATGCCTCTAAAGCGGGTCGCCTCCCAGCCAATAGTGTAATCGGCCATCTACTCGGTGGTGAGCCTCTCGGTCTCCCTCATGTCCGCAGGAGGGTGAACCGGGACTATCTGCTTAGGTAACCCTAGGGTCTGGCATAGGAAACGCTCACCCAGGTACCAAGCCCGACAGACCGGGCCCTCCAGTAAGATCCGAAAACGCGAGGTCTCCTCAGCACCGGCAAACCAGTCCCGCATCGTCGCCGGCAATGGAGCCCAAGGTCGCCAAGTGATCTGAAAGTGACATACAGTTTGTTATCTACTGTTTTTGAAATATGCAGTGGAAAGTCGAAGCTTAAATGAACTGCAAGTAAAACATACCTCGGCGGGAGTAATGGTGTCGAAGTATCGGCGGAAAAAGCCAAATGTCTCTCGTGGCCGCCGGGTGCATCTCCCGTCGAAGCGTCGCGAGAACGGGACGACCAGAGGAGTCTCCGTGACTGGTACGGGAGCGAGCCTAGGAAAGTAGGCGTAAACCCACAACCGCAAGGTAAATACCAGTGCATTTATCAGATAAAGCAGAATATAGAGTAAAAGCAGAAATGACAGAGCCGTGTGTTGTGCAGTGTATTGTGTACAGTGTACAGTGTGAGCAGTGTACAGTCGGTGTAAAGCAGAGTATGTGTGTGCCGTGTGTGCAGTATACAGCAAGTATGTAGCAGACTACAGAGTGTGCAGAATACAGAAAGCAGAAAGCAGAAATGTAAAAAGGGAAGAAGACGTACCTCCCAGACACGCCAATAGCCCCCGAGCAACTGTCCGCTGCCACGGGAGGCTGAGCTCATGTATCCGTAGAGAGTGGCCAGAGCGGCGCCACCCCAATCGTAATGCAAAATGTCCCTGACGTCCACCAGTGCACTGAGTAGGCAGAGAGGCACGGTGTTCGCCCGGTCGGCGAAGATGGTCGTCCCGAACAAGAACATGAGGAAGCTGCGTGCGTATCTCTCCACGGCCTCCGGGGTCATCGGGGCTGCATCAACAAGGGTGGGCTGGACCCTGAACTGCACCTCGAACCAGGAGTATCGGACAAAGCCTGGACGAGCGAGAGGTGGCGCCTCACCCAGTAGATAGACTTGAGCGGCAGTCCACTCGTCTATGTCAATATCAAAGGGGATCGGATCACCCCCTACCCCGATGCCTGTGAGCATCGAGAAATCGTAAGGGGTCATCGTCATGTCCCCTGCCGTGGAGAAATGAAATGAATCGGTGGTGTCCCACCACCTCTCCGCCAGAGTGGCGAGGAGAGGTCTGCATGTAGTAAGCCTGGAGAGTCCTCTGCAGAAGGCGCCAAAGCCCGCCTGGTCCACTATGCGACGGACCGCATCAGGAAGCTCGGCGTACCACTCCCGAGCGCCGGTATTCCCATACCCGCGGATGGTATGGGAGTCCCCCTGTAAACAGAAAATAACAATTGCAAGGCAATATTCAAAATGCAGTTCTAAGAAGCATACAGATATAGCACGCGTGCAAGTTTGACAGATTTGGACAAATACCGGGTGTCGGTGTGCTTACGGTGAACTACAACGTGTGATGCGTCAGCGTGTTTGGGTGGTTCAGAGCAGATGTAGCATGCGTGCAAGTTTGACAGATTTAAACAGATATCGGGTGCCGGTGTGCTTACAGTGAACTACGGCGTGTGATGTGTCAGTGTGTTTGGGTGGTTCAGTACAGATGTAGCATGCGTGCAAGTTTAACAGATTTAAACAAATACCGGGTGCCGGTGCACTTACAGTGAAATACGTGTGATGCGTCAGCGTGCTCGGGTGGTTCAGTACAGTATAGCATGTGTGCATAGTTTGACAGATTCAGGCAAATGCTGGGTACCAGTGTATCTGCAGTGAGTGCAGTGTGTTTGGGTGATTCAGGGTTAGTGCAGTGTGTGTGCATGTGTCAGTTTCAAGTAGATGTCAGTTGCACGTATATTTACAATCATACGATATACAGCATATCAGATTTCAGCAGTTAAAGAGCATAAATAAGCTATGATAGTTTTTGTGCCCTAAATTGCAGAAAGTAAAGCAGAGGAAACAGAGTTACCTCGGAAGCGCCGAAGGACAGGTGGGAGGTAGGCTCACGCAGTAATAGCTCGGGTGGCACGTGCCTCTTGAAGCTCCGAAACTGGCGCAGTCCGTCGGGGGGCAGAACATGAATCGCCGGTCGGTAGGTCGCCGGGTCGAACGGGCGCTCGCTCAAAGGCAGGAGCTCGACCCCGGGATCCATCTCGTGGTCCGGGGGAGTCCCGCCGCATGGAATGTCGTCCGCCATGTCAAGAGTGATGAGAAAATAGCCGGAGGAAGGAAAACCGGGCTAGAATACGAAAAGTCAACCGAAAAGTCAACTCCCGAGAAGGTCGAAAATGGCCGGAAAGGCCGGGATGTGAAAATGGTACGGAAATCAAGAGGGAAGCGAGGGGAACAAATCCCGAAAAGGTGGGAACGGCAAACGAGGCACCGAAACAAAGATTTGTTCAGTTGAAAATGTCCGAAACGCGAAGAAAATCACGAATCCGACGACGAAACGGGCGTAGAACGCGAAGAAACGGGCAAAAGAGGAGAGGAAAACGCTCTAGAGAGAGAGAGAGTGTGAGATTTCGACGGAAAAGGAAAGTGAGGAATAGGGTTTAGAAACCCTATTTTAAAACACCCGAGGTGAAATGTCAAATCTGCCCCGACTCAGCAACGTTTTGCCGGTCGGCAATATTTTGTGCCGGCCGGCATAATATTGTGCCGATGGAATTATTTTGCAGCCGATGGACAGCTGGTGGCTTCCCCTCTCGGCCGGTGGTGTTCCCACAACCTTGTTTAGGCAAAATGAGCAGCTTTTGGTCTTCATAGCTCAAGAAAGTGCAAGAAAGTGTATCTCCGATGCTCAACCGGCCTCCGTTTTGACCTCGGACCGCGTCTTCTGTGCGTAGCACTCCAACTCATGCAATGTTGTATCCTTTGGTATCCTTTTTGCCTTTTACAAGATCCAAAAGTTACCCCGTGTGCGTTGCACGCGTTCATCGCACTATTTCGGTGCATTACATTGCGCTATCATGCGCTTCACAGTTGCATTGTTATGCACATACTACATGCGTTGTAACACGCACCCCTTGCATTGTCATGCATTGTCATTGCATTTTTATTACAAGCATTGTCATGTATTTCAATGCATTCGTCGCCTCGCGCATTGTTCACGTTGTCGTGCATTCCTTTACCATGCATTGTCATGCATTCCGAAACACGTGTGTCGTTACGCATTTAAATTCGTGTGGCATGCGTGTCACACTCGGCATCATTTTACATTCCGTGTGGCATGCGTGTCACACTTAGCGTCATTTTACATTCCGTGTGGCATGCGTGTCACACTTGGCATCATTTTACATTCCGTGTGGCATACGTGTCGCACTGAGCATCATTTTGCATCATATGAGGCATGCGTGTCTCATTTGTTTCATTTTGCATCTTATGAGGCATGCGTGTCTCATTTGTTTCATTTTGCATCTTATGAGGAATGCGCGTCTCATTTGTTTCATTTTGCATCTTGTGAGGCATGCGTGTCTCATTTGCTTCATTTTGCATCTTGTGAGGCATGCGTGTCTCATTTGTATCATTTCCATTGGCATGCGTGTCTCATTTTCATTGGTAGGCGTGCCCCATCTTCTTCATCGGCATGCGTGCCTCATTGCCATCGGCATGCGTGCCTCATTGTCATCGGCATGCGTACCTCATTTTCATCGACATGCGTGCCTCATTGCCGTCGGCATGCGTGCCTCATTGTCATCAGCATGCGTGCCCCATTGTCATCGGCATGCGTGCCCTATTTGCATCGGCATGCGTGCCTCATTTTCATCGGTACGTGCGCCTCATTCTCGTTGGCACGTGTGCCTCATTGTCATCGGCATGCGTGCCTCATTTGCATTGTCTCACATTTCATTACTTGCGTAGACCGCACGTTAATTACATTACCTGCGTAGACCGCATGTTCGTAATTAATTTCTTTACTTGCGTAGACCGCATGCTAATTACATTACCTGCGTAGACCGCATGTTCGTAATTAATTTCATTACTTGCGTAGACCGCATGTCAATTACATTACCTGCGTAGACCGCATTATTGTTCAATATCATTACCTGCGTAGACCGCATGTTTTACCTGCGTAGACCGCATTATTGTTCAATATCATTACCTGCGTAGACCGCATGTTTTGCCTGCGTAGACCGCATTATTGTTCAATTTCATTACCTGCGTAGACCGCATAATTGTAATTAATTTCATTACTTGCGTAGACCGCATGTTTTGCTTG
>NW_021025421.1:73610-110468 GCF_004153795.1 Camellia sinensis | reverse complement strand
AATTACATTACTTGCGTAGCCGCATGTTCGTTAATTAATTTCATTATCTTGCGTAGAACGCGCATGACAATTAGATTACCTGCGTACGACCGCAATTATTGTTTCAATATACATTACCCTGCGTAGACCGCATGTTTTTTGCCCTGCGTAGACCGCATTATTGTTCATTTCATTACTTGCGTAGACCGCATGTTTTCTGCGTAACCGCATTATTGTTCAATTTCATTACTTGCGTAGACCGCGCATGTTTTGCTTGCGTAGACCGCATTATTGTTTCAATTTCATTACTTGCGTAGACGCATGTTTTGCTTGCGTAGACCGCATTATTGTTCAATATCATTACTTGCGTAGACCGCATGTTTTTGCTTGCGTAGACCGCATAATTGTTCATTTCATTACTTGCGTAGACCGCATGTTTATGTTGCGTAGACCGCATGTTTTGCTTGGCGTTAGACCGCATTATTGTTCAATATCATTACCTGCGTAGACCGCATGTTTTGCTTGCGTAGACCGCATTTATTGTTTCAATATCATTACCTTGCGTAGACCGCATGTTTTGCTTGCGTAGGACCGCATTATTGTTCAATTTCATTACTTGCGTAGACCGCATGTTTTGCTTGCGTAGACCGCATAATCTGTCCAAACTTTCATTGCTTGCGTAGACCGCATGCTTATGAACAAATCATTGCTGCGAGCCCCGCGTTTGCTCCATTAACACCAATCTCTGCCTTTCGCAAGCATTTGTTATGCTCCCCACGTTGCTTTGCGCTGTCACGCATTTTCGAGTACACTACTATGCCAGTGGTATAACAATATTGTACCTGTTTAAGTTTGTTTTTCTTTGCAGGCACGATATGTATGTACGGTTCATTTGAGGCTTGGTGCAACCCAGACGTAGCTGCACAGGATTGTATCCTCCGAGTGAGAAAGTAATCGAGAATTGATAATTCTCTACATCCATTTCTCATTGTAAGTGTTAGTTTGGTGCTATGCTAGCTTAAAACTGTGGGCATGTGTGCTTCGTTACAGCTTGGCTTTGCATGATCATAAAGTTATGCTCGGCTTCGTGCATTGTTTGCATTTGCCCTACCTTCGGCGCACATACGCTTGTTGTCGCATGTTTGTCTAAGTCTTCGGCCTTGTCAAAATGGGACTCGGTGGAATCAGATTCCGGCTCACTACCTGACCCGGCGCTGCTCGATAAAAATCCCTCTTCGTATTGCCAAACGAGAGAGGGTGCGATGGATGCATCCAAAATAGTTGATGGTAGGCCCGCAGCCGTTTCATTCCCGATCATGGACACCGAGAAGTTATCCTCCAACCACTTCTGTTCGATCGGAGGATCTGAAAGTAGACATGCCAGTGCTACCCCCATTTCAAGTTCGGTGTCCACAAACTCCATTTCCCCACTATGCTCAGTCTCGACTGTTGGGTCTGTCTGCTCTTCGGCAACATCGTCCCCAGGTAATTGTAGGTCAAAGAAAATCTCGAATCCTGGTACGCGCTTCCTCTCCGCGTTCAGCCACGGCTCCGAAAAACCACAGAATGGAAAATCTGTCCTCTCCCGGACGAAGCGTCCGTTTAGGGTACCCTGGATGGGCCGGTGCATCAACTTAAAAGGCTTCCCCATCTGTTTCGCTCTGGCTCTTCCAGCCATTTCCTTTCCTTTCCTTACCTAATCCTCCTTGGTGGGCAGATAACCCAAGCCAAAGGTATGAGGGTTATGTGGCACTTCGGCCAATGCTGCGACGCCCTTCCGGTCGCTCCTTCCTAACCCCATCCCAGGGATGTGTTGGAGTTTCTTCATGAGGTATATCGCTTGAGCACTGACATATATCCCCTCGTTAGTAGCCATGATGTTTTGTATAACCCGAGCCTCAGCAAGGGTGAAACCTGATATAAACACGTCCTCCATGCCGTGCTCAATTTCTAAGACCGGTGTAGATACCTCTAGAGGTGGGTGGATCGATGAATTTCCGAAAACAATGGCTACTCCATTTTCATAGGGGTATTTCACCATCTGATGCAGAGTAGACGAGACGGCCTTCACTCGATGCAGCCACGACCTTCCCAAAAGCAGGTTGAAAGTTGCCGGAACTTCTAAGACATGGAAATCTACCTCATGCTGTCCTAGCCCAACTTTAGTCTGAATTTTCACCGTCCCCATGACCTCTCTACTTGTGTTATCGTATGCCCGAATTACTTAGGCTGTTGGTAAAAAGTTTGCGGTTTTCAAGCAGATCGCATACGCTGTCCTTGCCGGGCAGACGTTGATGGCGGATCCGGTATCAACGAGAACCACTGGTATCCATTTATTCTTACACTCCACAGAGATGTAGAGTGGTTTGTTATGGTTGCCCCCTCAGGTGGCAGTTCCTTGTTAGAGAAAGTCAGCGTCGGGGTAGCGTCTCTTGGAAAAACTAATCCTACTAGCTGTTCTGGCGTAGTTTCTATCGAAAGCTTTGCCTTGTCCATGGCTGATAAGACAGCCTATCTGTGCACTCGTGATGCCATAAGCAGTCCCCAGATGGAGATGTCTGCTTGTATCTTTTTTAACTGTTTGAGCACAGCCTCCTCTTCAAGTTGTTTCTCTTTCTGCTTCTCTGCCTCCTTATCTTTCCCAGATGCCTCTGGCTGATCTAGATGTGGGGGCTTGAAATACCGCCCACTTCGTGTCATATGGTCGACTTCTCCAAGGTACCAGGTGTCATCGGGTTGGTTGTTCCCCCAATCTTCGTCCGTATGGGCAAGACATAAATCCTCATCTTCCCACCACATTCCATCAGCAGCCGACAGACACCTGTCCGGCTCTGGTATGACTGTTCTCGTACCTACGGTACCTTCCATCCCCATGCTCGCAGCATCCTCTGTTCCTGTGCACACAGCAGTTTCAGTCCCCACATGGGCCTTTGCCTTTCTGATTCTTGCGGGATCTTCAAATCTTTCCTGTTCCGACCGTACCAACACAGCTGGCTGCTCAATAATTCCTGTATTCAAAATACTTCAATCCCGAGCAAAATTCTTAACACCGGTGCTCCCTGGCGATGCATTATGTTCTCCGACTCTCTCGACTGTCACCGACATTCGTGTCCCTGCCGGACCCTGTCCTGGGTGGAACTCTTCTACCACATCTGGTTGATCATCCAACCAACTAGTAGCCTCTGCTGATTCCTCATAATCAAACCAGTTAACTGCTACGCCCTCTGGATCTTGGTTACTGTAAAACTGGAGATTGGCAAGGTTCTCTTCCACAGCCCTTAAATCATCTATTCTCTGTCCCAGACTATCCCCTTGGATCACACACAGTTCTCCCCCTGTTGGCAATTCCACATCTGGCCCATCCTGGCCTGTTGATGAAATGTAGTCACCCGGACTATATGTCTTCTCAATACGACTCCCAGATTCTGCAGACTCTGAACCAACAACCTTTGTCTCCTTTGGGATCTCCTCTCTCCTGTTCTCGATAGTCACCACCGTTGGCTTAGGTTGGGTCATGGAGATGTCCATCATGCACAAGTTGGTGCAGTCGGGAAGGAATACCTCCGGCTTAGGCAGGTGGGAAGGAGTGATATAGATGCTAGGATCGTAAGGCACGACCCCAATTTGGATGAAGTTGAACCTTTTAGGCGGTGGGGCTTGGTTATGTGTGGGGAGAGGGTTTGTTGTAACATTGGGTTTCTCGGGAGGCAGAATCACCCCGTTATCGATGAGATCTTGAATCTCATGACGTAATCGGAAGCACAGATCGATGTCATGACCGTGCTGTTGGTGAAATGCGCAATATTTGGCTGGGTTGTGGGTAGGGGAAAGTCTTTCTGGTAAGGGCCGCGGTTCTAGGGGCTTCAAATGCCCTTTTCTGATTAAAACCCCCAGAGCTTTGGATAGGGGCATATACAGTGGAGCGAAGGTTCTTGTGTTTTTGGGTGGGTATTTGGCTGTTTGGGTATGGCTTCCGGACGCGCCGGAGAATGGCGCAGCTGCCATGGTTCTTGGAGGGGGGTTGGTGGTGACCATGCTCACTTCGGAGGCTCTTGTAGTTGTAGTACCGCTCGGGCCTGCATTAGTGTTGCGGTTGAAAGTTCTTCGGGGTTGCTCCCAGTCATTATCAATTAAGCCTTGCTTTAAGGCATCCTCAATCTGCACCCCCATTTCATGTAGATTAGAAAAGGTAGGGAAGTGGAGTACAATCATCTTTTGCATCAACTTTGGCTGAAGATTGCGCACAATCATCCGAAGCTGGTCTTTGTCTGTAGGCCTTAAGGTCATCATCGAAGCCTTGGCCCTCCATCTAGTCACGAGTTCTGAGAAACCCTCTTTACGCTCTTGCCTTGTTGTCTCAAGATCACGGGTTGTAATCTCGATCTGAGTGTTATAGGAGTACTGCGCAATGAAAGCCTCGGCCATCTCGTTCCAGTTTCTCTTGACATCATCTTCTAATTTGGCATACCATATGGCCGCCACACCCGACAGGGTTCGGCCGAACAGAGACAACTTCTGAAGTCTGCCGAGGCCCATTGGCCTTAAGATGTCTGAAAACAATCTCAGGTGCACCATGGGGTCCCCAGACCCATCAAATCGATCAATGTGCGGCATTTTGAATCTGTCAGGCAGCGTCACAGCTGCGTCGGTATGTCCATCTTCGATATCTGGGATAGTCTTGACTCCTTGGGATCTCTTGAACAGCTTTTCGAGCTTGCTCAACTTCAATGCTGTGGGGTCTGTCTCGAACTCAAAGGGAGAGTCCGGTAGGTTGGTGGGTGTTTTGGATAACTGGGGTTGGATTTGGGGTAGGATCGGGGGCTAGAGGTGGTCCCGTGGGAATGTCCGTATCATTCTGAACATTAGTTGTCTCCCCGGGGGTGGGAATTCCTGGCGAGGGAGGAACTTGCTGCGAAGCAGATGCTCCGGTTTGCTGCTGTAACCTCACGATTAACTCTGCTTGTTCATTCATAACCGTGGCCTGCTGCTTGGCGAACTCTGCCTGTTGGACAACATCCTGCTGCATCATTTTCATACTCTCTTGGAGCTGGCGCCCCATCTCCTCTAAATTGGCCATACTGTTCTGCTCTGACTGAATTATCGGTATATGTTCCCTTTCTGTGGGAGAAGCAGAATCCTGATCCCTATTGTACACAGGTGGGGTAGATAAAGCCCTCTGTACTGACTGTTGAACTGATGCCCTCTGCCTAGCTGTCCTCCGTCTAGTAACCGGGGGTAGAGAGTGGTACACTGGTTGTCCGTCTACTAGATCCTCAGATCGATGGAGTCGATGACCTCTAATCCAGAGTGCTTGGGGAATATCTACTGGGTCAGAAGCAATTGTGCTCGACTACCCTAGTAAAAAGATAAATAAAGCATATAAATAAACAGACAATTGGACAGCGTAACAACGTAAAATAAACACAACACACAGTTGGGTATCACAACAAACTGCCAACAAGCTGAATGTACTGTTCCTTAGTCACTGATCACTGTTTCCAAATTGTTACCCCTAAGTCTGAATCTGATATCCGTAGATGACTGATTCCCAAAAACACTGATGCCCGCAGGCCTGACATTCAGACTTGCGAATTGGTATGCATGTTCCCTGCATAGATACACTCTAAAAACACATAGCAAGTAAAAGAGAGCCAAAACACCCCTATGGAGGGGTAGGGTTTCCCTGTCCTATTTTTGTCAGGAGCTAGGGTTTCACTATGCACGCAACAGTTTTCAAACAACCTAACATCGGGTAAGCAACTTGTCCTAGTTTGGGATAGTCACTATGGATTTTGATATGCACTAGGTCGAATGGTCGAAAAGGGTGCCCCGGTAAAACCGGGGTTTGTGTTCCCATACTGTCAGAGCCCACAACCGGTCAGCCTTATGGCATGCTTTGACAAAGTCAAGCCTCCGGCAAACCGTTCAGGAATGACAGATGGCAAACACGGTGTCCTAGGCACACCAGTGCACATGCAATGCAAAGAGACACATAAATGAAATCAAAACAGGATATCACGAGTTCGAGTTAAGCTCTCTAAATCCCCAGCAGAGTCGCCAGAAACTGTAGACGTCCCCGAACGCCCCGGGAGGGAATCCCCTCCGTTCTGTTCGTTTTGGGTTCACTACAGTTCAGAACTCTCAAATTGTCACGGTTCTTAATATGAACTAAAGAGTCCAAATCCGGCAAATCGTTTTGAGAAACAAATTTTTGAAAGAAGTGCCAAACATGGACTGCTTTGCCAGATACAGAGTCGCCACCTAAATATTTTTTATGGGGGAATTTAGGAAACCCTGACTCGGTGCCAAAGGCCACGTGTTCGTCATCACCAAAGTTGCCTCGGCTCGGGAGCTTGGGTACGATTGGGGAAGGTCAGCTATGAGCACCCCTTCTCGCCCGATCCGAAGATCGGCCTCTACTAACCATGATATTCGATTTTGAAAACGTTTATGTGTTCTTATTCCGGTTATTAGCCTAGAATTACTACGTTATGCGCACAGCGAACAAGTATAGACCAAATCGCTTGAATTGGAACGAAGCATTGCATATCCGTTTGTTTGAAAAACAGTTTGAAATTTGCTACTCGCAAGTAGGCTAAAGCATGGACTTCAACGAGTTATTCCAACTCAAACAATCCAACCTTCATCCACAGGCATTCAAGCAGTTTATATCACATAAGCATCTAGGCTCATGGTAATCATGCTATTATGGCAACACTCACATGCATGTGGTATGCTAAAGCATAAATGCTTACTTAGTACTCCGAGCCAAAACAAAAATATGTTAGCAATCAATGCATGATCCAAGTCCATGTTAAGTGGCTAATGCAACGCATACAGAATGTCACTAGAGTAGGCTCGGCTAGTTTATAAATGATATGCGAAAATGCACAAGTAGCATGTATTCAAGTTAGATTTGAAATACTTATGCAGTTAGTATGATGTACCGAGCCTGGTGCATGCAAGACTAATGAATGATGCACGCATGCTATCATACTTTATGCTAATTGAAACATGCCCTAGGCTAAACATTGAAAGCTAGTAAATAAAAGGGAAGAAAGACGTGGGGTTGCGAGACATACACACACTCACGCACACTTATTACACAATTGCCCTCGCTCGGAGGGTCCGAATAAATATTAAAGTCCGAATAAATAATACTAAATTAATTATTACAGAATTTCTAATTAATTAACAAATTAAATGCAGAAAGAAGGTGGCCACAGCCCCGCCTCGGGATGCGTGGATGATGCATGCTTGACTTGTTTCGCCCGGAAACTCGCTGCCATAGCACTGTTGCCTCCGTTTACACTGCCTCACCCCTCTGAAATTTATGAAAGTCTCCAGAACTGCTCTGAACTTCATTCTGAGTGCAGTGGAGTGCCACCGGCCAGATCAAAAGGCCACCGGCCATGGGAATGAGGTTATCGGCTAAATATTGTGCTCTCGGCCAAAATTCTTTGCTGGTCGGCACTCAACACTACCGGCCGGCCAAATCCTCCTACTGAAACCTGTAGTTGACAGCAGCAGAGGGCAAACAGTGTATGGCATGGAATTCTCAAGCAAATGTGAGCATGGGCACACTCCCTATCATGCAAGGGACTCAAGGGAGCATGACCCTCGACCCTCGGGCCATAAACTATGCATTTTTGATGCATGATTGCCTAAGAGGCCAAGTTAGCAACTTTGTTGTAAATACATGCAAACAAAACACATGAATGCCAACACCCTATCATGTTGAGGTCAAGGGAGTCGGTGACCGAGGATTGAGACGTGTTACGTTACCTTGAGTACGAACACTCCTCAATCTTCGTGCTTGGTTGGACACCCCAAACCAAGCAATGTAATGCATGTATACAAACATGGCTCAAGTGTACAAAAGACTAATGTTACAAAACATGCCAAATGCAATGTAAGCTACTATGCAAGTGTGCAATGTGCCAAGCATGCAATGTTACAATACAACCTAGAATGTAATGTAAACATGGCACAATGCAAGCATGCAACTAAAGGTAACAAGTCAAGCATGCAACCATATACAAGAGTGGACTTAGGCTGAAATGGGAGACCCCGGCCACACCCCAAAACAGTGCCAAAGATGCCAAAATGATGGACAACAAGCATGCCAAACAAGCAAATCAAAGGGGCCTAAAGCTAAGGCATGGAGGGCCATTCTCAAGAGCACCCAAAGGTGAGGTACATGGATACCCAACACTCATGTTAGACTCTAAAATGCATGCAAAAGATGGCACCAAAGCATGCTAGGAAATGGATACGGAAGAGGAAGCATTTAATGCCACTAAAGAGAGTATCCTACTACAACCACCCCAACCACTCATGGCATGCACTTTTCAATACAAATCAGAGTTTCAATATGTAAAATGAGCCCCCAAAATCCACTGATATGGCAGCCCAAATGACTTAATCACAAGGCATGCATTATGACCTTTTCCAAGGCACAAAAGAACAACCTTTCAAGGCAAGAAAGTGATGATGAATGTGAGCATACAAGCATGGATTATGGACTGAAATGGCATATGAAATGACTCCAAATCATTGAAACAACCCAACTAAAGCATGCTAGTGGCTCACACACTCAAGGCTCACAAGCCAAAATACAAAGGGGCTATACCAAATAGGGCAAATACGATCAAAACAGCACCGAACAGACCTTAAGCATGGTAAGACATGGCTAAGAACTTCACAAAGTTAGGCCAAAACATAAGAGCATGGTAGGCTAAATGCATGATGCACTTATAGACAAAATGGGGGAATACAAAACAAGTATATTATGCATGTAAGGGACCACAAATCCGACCAAAAACAGAGGTAAGATATGCCCAAATAACACCCAAAAACCTCTGGAATAGGGCCAAATACAACCAAGCATACATGCTACCCTTATGAGCCAAAACATGAACAAAATGAGAGACCAAGGGAGAGGGGTGTCCCTCCCCTATGCAAGACCTCAAACCCCCTTCTTCACCACTGAAAAATCCACTGGATTTCAGTGGTGAGAAGGCTAATACACCAAAGAAATCAAAACTTAATAAAGGAAGCTCAAAAAGGGACCAAACAAGGCCTAAGAGGGGGAGGTCAACCCCCAATGCCAAAACAACCTTAATGAGATATCTTGAGCATGCAAATACAAGCCTTTTTTCAGTTATACACAAAGTCTAAAACAATGAGCAAGATAGGAAAAAGTCTAGTGCAAGATTGGGGAATCTAAAGTAAAAGAGTTACCCTTGAAGAACCCTTGATGAACAGCAAGTGCAACCTTCTTCTTTTGATCAAAACCAGTCCAAAACCTCAAGAACAAACCCCCAAAGCCTCTCAAATTCAAAGTATGGTGTAGTAGTGTGTGTTTGTGTGCAAAACTAAGAACAAACATACACTTTAGGCCCTCAAACCACACAAAATGAAGAGAGAGAGGGAGATATAGAGAGAGAGGATGATATATATCAGATATATGTGTATAACTCTGGTTTTTTTGCTCAACCCTAACAAAGGAGGAGGAGAGGCTCTTATATAGACAAGGGAAAGCTTTGAAGCTTCTCAAAGAAGCTAAACAAAAAAGAGTCAAAGGGGGCAAGGCTTCTTGGGGAAGCTAGGACAGTTGGCAAGCTTCTTGAGGAAGCTTTGCCAAAGGATCAAGCTTCCTCAAGAAGCTTTGACCAAAAGGGGGCAAAAGGGGCAAAACAGCCACATGTATGCCCCGGGGTAGGTTTGGTGCATTCCAGTTGGCACAGCTGGCATGCACCATGCCTGAAAAAGGTAAAAGGTGTTAGCGGCCAGAAAAGGAGGTTACCGGCCAAACAGATGGCCGGCCGGCCATACTGAATGCCGACCGGCCAATGGTATAATTCACCAATGGTCGGTAGCCTCAAAACATAGCCAGTGGCCTCAAACTAAGGCCGGTGGGTGTCATGGGTAGCTAACAAGCTACTTTCTACCCTCAGAAGCAAAAAAAACACAAGTGTTTGGTGCAAAACCAAACACAGAACAGTCGAGTTGAGAGATCCTGAGGCAAGGCACGTGGCTGAGACCTCCGGGAACTCAAAACGAAACACAAACATGAGTAATCACCGAGTGTTCGAGCGGTGACGTCCAAGTCTTGAGGACGGTCAAAAATGGGGTGTCTATGGAGGGTGGAGGAGACAACCTTTATGTGATGTAACCAAGGAGTCCCTAACAATAGGTTAAAGGTAGCTGACACATCCAAGACCTGGAATTCGATCTCTTTCTCTGACGAGCCTACCTCAACCCACACTTTCACTGTACCTATGACCTCTCTGCTTGTGTTATCATACACCCATATCCCCTGGGCTATGGGGATAAAGTCTGCCGGTTTGAGACCAACCACATAGGCAATATGAGAAGGACATACATTAATGGCAGAACTAGTATCTACCAACACCATTGGCACCCACTTCTCTCTGCATTCCACAGAAATGTATAATGGCTTGTTGTGAGCCGAGCCTTCTAGAGGTAGCTCTCTGTCAGAGAACGTGAGTATTGGCTTGGCACCACTTGGAAAGACCAAGCTCACAAGTTGCTCGGGCGTAGTATCAATGGACAATTTAGCCTTGTCCATTGTCGACAATACTGCCTGTCGGTGCACCCGTGAAGCCATAAAAAGCCCTAGATAGAGATATCAACTTGGATTTTCTTGAGCTGCTTTAGAACTAGCTCCTCTTCTAGTTGTTTCTCTTTCTGTTTCTCGACCTCATTGTCCTTTTCTAATGGCTCAGCTTGATCCAGGTGTGGCGGCTTAAAGTACTGTCCACTTTGGGTAAGATGGTTTATCTCCTGAGCATACCATGTATTATCTTGGATGCAGTCCCCCCAGTCTTCGTCAGTATGGGCCAGATGCAAATCATTGTTGTCCCACCACTTGCCCTCTACTGCTGACAAACAGTTGTCCGACTCTATTTGAATCATTTTCACAGTATAAGTGTCCCTTTTAGGGTGACACGCAGTTATGGTTTTTTGGCTGCCTTCGATTCTTTATCTGTCAAACTACCTCAGTGCAGCTTCCTGTTCAGTATTTGTAGTGTTCACAACACCTACTTTCTGGGTTGTGTTCCCTGTATATGTGCCCTCTGGCAATTTTCCTTTCTCATCAGCCTTCCCGGCTACCACAGCTATCTTAGTTTTCTTTCCCTTTGGCATCCTAGTTTCATCTTCCTTATCTAGCTCATCACTCAGCCATCCGGTATTACTAGTCGATCCGTTCAAGTCAAACCACTAGATCTGTATATCTTCTTAATCATGCTCATCAAAGAACTGCAAGTTTTTTAGATCTCCTTCAAGATCTGCTAGGTCGTCCAACACTTGGTTCGGGCCATCCTTCATAATCACATGAATGCCTACCGAGGTTGGTAGCACCACTTCGGGCCTAGTTTGAGTGTTTGGTATGATATAGAAACTCAGATCATATGCCCTTTCAAATAGGTCCCCCAGATGCCCTGTCGACAAACTAGTACTACATTCCAAGGAAAAAACCTCCTTTACCACAAGTATTGCCACCACATTGTGAGTCTTAGGTTGTGGATTAGATACGCCCATCATGCACAAATCTGTGCCCTCAGGAATGAACAACATCGGTTTTGGTAGGTGGGAGGAGGTAATATATATTTTGGGTTCATAAGACGTGGCTAGTGTATGGATAAGGTTGAGGTTTTAAGATGGGGGGACTTAGTTATGGATCGGAAGCGGATTTGTGGTTACATTTGGCTTCTGAAGTGGAGTGATGACTTTGTTGTTAATGAGATCCTGAATCTCATGATGCAAGCGGAAGTACTGGTCGGTGTCATGACCGTGCTGCTGGTGAAAAGTACAGTATTTTACAGGTTATGTTTGGGTGGAAGAGGATCAGGAAGTGGGCAGGGTTCTAAGGGTTTTAGGTGCCCTTTCTTGATCAACACCTGCATGGCTTTGGATAGGGTCATGTATAGTGGGTGATAAATTCTACCTAGAGGTCGAGTAGGGTTGAATGGTGTTTGCGGGCCTTGGTTGGCGAAGGGGTCAACAGTTTTTGTTATGGTGACAACACTTACATCCGATGGCTTCGCAGCTGTGCTACCACTAGCAGCATTGGAACTGTGAACAAACGGCCTCTTAGTCGGCTCCTTATCGTTGGTGATAATCCCTTGCTTCATGGCATCCTCGATTTAAACCCTCATCTTGTGAAACTCTTTGAATGTAAATATAGGGAGAACAATCATTTTCTGCAGTAACTTGCCATGCAAATTCCGGACAACCATTCTGATCTGGTCCTTTTCTGAAGGTTGAGTGGTCATCATGGATGCTTTGGCCCTCTATCTTGTCACAAACTTGGAGAAACCTTCCTTTGGCTCTTGACATGTTGTCTCAAGATCACGGGCTGTGACCTCGATTTGCGTATTATAAGAGTACTGAATAATGAAGGACTCGGCTGACTCCTTCCAGTTCTACTTTACTGAATCTTCTAACTTAGTGTACCAAATGGCTACAATACTAGACATAGTGCGATAGAAGAGGGATAGCTTCTGCAGTTTAGTTAAGCCCATCGACTATAAGATATCTGAAAACAGTCGTAAGTGAACCATCGGGTCCCTGGAAACATCAAAGCGGTCAATGTGCAGCATCTTGAACCGCTTTTGTAATGTAAATGTCGATTAAGTGTATCTATCCTCTATGTCTGGAATGGAGTTGACTCCTTGCGCTTTTTTGAACAGTTTCTCTAGTTTGTTGACTTTGAGCACGGTAGGATCAACCTCGAATTCAAACGGTGCCTCAGTTTCATAAACTGGGGCTTTGGAAGCTTGTGCTGGGATGGGTTCTGCTGGAATTGGGAAAACCGGATTACCCTGGGTTTGTGGATCTAGAGCAGCGACAGTATTAGTAGTGACATCGGACACAGGGATAGCCACGGTGGGCACATGTAATGCAAAGGCCACTGCTGGCTGCGGTTGTTGTTGCTATAACCTAGTTATAACCTTGGCCTAACGGGCCGCGCCCTGCTGTAATGCCTCAACTGTCTGTTGCAGTTGGAGTATTAAGTCCTCCATATTAAGTCATCCATTGGAACAGGTGACTGTTCTTGATCTGGACTGGAAGTCGATGCCTGTTTTTAAACCGGAATGAACACATGTGAGCTGATAGGTGATTGTTGTAACAACTGGACTGGTGAATTCTGCCTGACTGTTCTTCGCCTTGTAACCAGTGATAGTGAGGTAAACACGGGTTGTCCCCAAACAAGATCTCCAATCTTGCAAAGTCTTCCGACGCGGGTCCAAAGTACTTGGGGGGATATCATAACCTTCTGAAGCTATGGTTTAAACTACCTAGCAAAGGAAATAAAGCAAAAGAGCAATAATCAGAAACCGCACAGCACCTCAGCTAAGATGTTATCAATACAGACATGATCAAAGCTGTAGAACTGCACTCCATATTGAATTCTACCCCGAAACAGATACCAACTGTGCAACTGATATGCACATTGCTGTACAGTTTCACTGTAAAGTACATACATGTAGCTCGACTTTTTCGCGCCTCCTTTCGGAAACTCGAAAAGAAGCCCTACAGTTCGGACTCCTGTAGTTCTGAATCTAGTCTCATAACTATAATGTGAAATTGATAAACACCAAAGAGTCCAAATTCGACAAATCTTTTAAAAAAATCGATTTTAGAATAAAAAATGCCAAAATTAGACTGCTTTGCCAGATATAGAGTCGCCACCTAACTATTTTATTTTTGGGAAAATTTAGGAAACCCATGACTCGTGCCAAAGGCCACGTATCTGTCATCACCAAAGTTGCCTCGGCTTGGGAACTTGGGTACGAGAAAGGAAGATCATGAATTGAGCACCCTCGCTCACCCGATCAAAGATCGGCCTCTACTAATCATGATATGATTTTTATCAACATTGTGTGCTCTTATTCCCCTTGTTTTAACTAGCATTACTATGTGATGCTCACAAGCAAGTATAGACTAGTTTGCTCAATTTGGAACAATTCAACTCATGTTTGTTTATGAAAATGGTTTGAATTTTGCCACCTCAAGTGGGCTTAAAAGTTTGCGAATTTGCCACCAAACATAATGGGCTTAAAATTGATTTGCCACTTAACAAAGTGGGCTTAAAACACATATTTGTTGAATCGTTCCAATTCAAATAACAAGCCTTCATCCACAGACATTCAAGTAGTTAATCATTTAAGCATTTAGCCTCATGGAAAGCATGCTAGACATGGAAACATTCACAATCATGCAAATATGCTAAAGCGTAAGAACTCACCTAGTACTCCAAGCTAAGAAGATATGAGTTAGAAAACTATGCATGATTCCTAACTATACAAGATGCCTAATGCAACACGTGTGAAGAATGCAATTAATAGGCTCGGCTACTAATATGGCATATGATTCAATTTGATAACATGCGGTCTAAGCACGTATTCAAAGAAGTATTGAAATGGCAATGCAGTTTGAATGATGCGCCGAGCCTCGGTGCATGCAATTTGAATGAATGGATGCAAGAGCGGGTATGCTAATTGAAACATGCCCCTAAATTAACCATCAAAAGCAGGTAAATAAAAAGGAGAAAGGTGTGGGGTTAGAAGACATACACACACGCACGCACACTTATTACAACATTATGCCCTCGCGAAGGAGGGTCCGAATGAAACTATCTAAGCTACACTACTTAACTAAGTATTACAACACTTAGAATAAATAAAAAAGCTTACTCTAAGCTAATTAATTATTACAACACACTTAACTAATTAATCAATTAGACTAAGCTATTTAATTAATTAATTACAGAACATGAACTAATTAACTATCTAAGCTAATTAAATATTACAATTAAATAATTAACTATCTAAGTTAATTAAATATTACAAAACAAACTAATTAGCTAAATACTTAACTAATTAATTACAAAGCAACTAAGCTAATTAATTACAACACGAATTAATTAACTAATCTACTTAAATAGTTACAACATTTGCATAAATTAGCTACAACTAATTAACTAAGCAAATTAACTAAATGGCCTCGGGAAACGAGGGATGCATGCATGCTTGGTTTTTTCACCCGAAGAACATCCATTGCCTTCCACTAATTGCCTTTATTGCGCAACACTTACACTGTTTTCCTCCTCTAGATCAACACTGCTTTGCTTCAGAAGCACAAAACTGAATTTTTCATGAGTGGCCGGCCGGCCGGCCACAGATGAGGGTTTGTCGGCCAACACTGAGGGGTTACCGGCCATTGGAGGTGGCTTGCCGGCCACTTATGAGGGTTTGCCGGTCACTGAAGCCAAGTTTTTCCTTGCTACAACAGAGGACAAAACAGAGCAAGAAAGGGGTGGTCTCACAGGTTGTTTATACCATTTATCACCTCTTATCATCAACACAAGCTCACAGGAGTTATGCATTTGGCCCTCAAACCATCAATCAAGCAATTTCCATGAATGATGGCTAAGGGACCAATTTGTACAAGTTCAATGAATGCATAACACGACTCAAATGCATCACCCTGTCATGCATGATCAAGGGCAACAGAGATCTAGGAAAGTGGCACATTTCATCACTTTTGAGTATGAAATGTCCCATTTTCCTTGTGTTCAAATTAACATCCGATTTGAACACATGCAATGCAACACAAAGAAATGCTTATCTTGCCATTTTTACTTACCAATTTTGTTTACACATTTTAGTTATCAAATCATTCTTTAATCAATTTGTCCATTGGTGAGTGTCCTCTAAGATGAAAGAAGTGTCAACCAAGGGATAATGTAAGGCAAGAGAGAGATCATGCCATTGATAATGAACCCTCAAAGAGGATTAAACCATTAAGCATGACCTCAATCTCAAGCTTAAAGGATCCCAAACTTGAAACAACCCTCAAAAGCAAATGAAAGAGTGAAGCAAAGAGGGATGTTGCAGAGTTTATAGTGCTGAAATGAAGTGAAAAATAACACCAAAAGATGCTACCAACTTGAACAAGAGGTGTCTAAGACCCTAAAACACCAACTTGTGAAGACTATTACACTACAACCATGCAAAACAAGACTCAAATGAACTAAATAGCCCAAAACAGAGCTAAAGAAGGCTATTTTAGAGGCCAAAACATGTTGGACTTGAGCTAAGTTAAGCTAGAAAAACATGCTAACATATAAAGCTAACTAAGCATGCAAACAAGACACAAGAAGGGGAGGCTAACTCCTCCAAATTTGAACTTCAAAATCAGTTTGTTGCCATTAAAAAACCTCTAAAATTCAGTGGTTAAAAGGCCTAAAAAGTTGGTTTGAAAGTGGTAAACAAAGGTACAAAAGCTTTACAAACAAAGAAGTAAAAAGGGTAAACCACCCCCTAACTGAAAATGGCCTAAAACCACCACCTTTAGGCCAGAAAAATAGAGTTTTTTACAGTTCAAAATCAGCCCCAAAACAGTCCAAAAATAGTAGAAGAAGATGTCAAAGCAAGTATGTAAAACAAGCTAACAAAACAAGGGTTATACGTCTTAAAGCCAAGGCACAAATTAGGCAACAAAGAAAGGCACAACCACCTTCTAAAGCTAGAAGAGGGTCTCAAGTAACCTCAGCTCAAAGAGAAGCAACTCTGGTCAAGGGTTGATAGACAAAAGTGTAGAGACACTAAGTGTAGACACCCCATTTTTGACCGGCCTTAAGACTTAGACATCATCGATTGAGCGCCCGGTGATTGCGCATGTTTGTGCTCATTTCGAGTTTCTGGGGTTTTCGGCTGAGTGCCTTGCCTCCAGGCCTCTGAACTCTTTGTGTTTTGGCTCGGTTTGTGGACGAAGCCTTGTTGACCTTCCCTAGAGGGAGAGAGAGGTTCATAGACCACTTTTTGTGCTCGTTGACCATTTTTTCCTCTGGTAGACTAGTTTCCGATTTCCGGAGCCTTTGGCTGCGCGCTTTGTTTCGGGACCGCTTACCGTTCTCCTTTTGGCCTGGTTTTCAAACCACACCTTGCTGCCTTGGTCTAGAGGGACACAGAGGTCTTGGAGACCACTTTTCCCTCGTAGACCACTTTCGATGCCCGTAGACTAGTTTTTGGGGCTTCCGGTTGTGCGCCTTAACCCCCGGACTCTTGTCTTGCATCATTTTTGGTTTGTTTTTGGTGCAAACCTTGTTTTCCTTGCTTGGAGGGTGGAATGAGGGTGGGAGACCAGTTTCTCCCTGAAAATCACTTTTCTTCCTGCCAGCCAGTTTTCTGGTCGGCCAACTGGTCTTCTTGGTCTTTAGACCATCAAAAATGGTCTCCCACCACATCACCAGCTTGCTTTCATGGTGCAGACCACCTCCCCCCTTGGCCGACCACTTTGTCTCCTTCGAGACCACTTCCACTGGTCGGCCGACCAGTGTAAGTAGCTGGCCGACCACTTTAAGTGGTCAGCAGCTTTCCTGTATTTTCTGTAGAGTTTGTGGATGCCAGCTGGAGAGCACAGATTGCATCCTCCATATGGAGGGATTTAACCAGGCTTCTAGCTTCTCCAAGAAGCTTAATGCTTGGAGTTCTATAAGAGGGAGGCTCTCTCTCCCTCTTCTAGGTTGAGAAAAATTTCCTTTGAGCTACACATATATCTCCCTCTCTATATTCCCCTCTCTCTCTATATTGGTGCCTTAAAGTGTGTTGTTTCTTCACTTTTTCAATATAACTCCTAGCCACACACCACCATCTCTGAGTTGAGATTCTTGGAGGTGGTATTTGGGTCATAAAAGCTGGTTTTGGGTTGAAGAAGGTGCTGTTGTTGCAGTGCTTCAAGGGTAACCCCTTTTCCCCTCTTTAAGCTTTGTTTTGGTCACTCTTTTAGCCATCTTTGCATGCTTTGTTTGGCTTAGTATTCAACTGTAAAAAGCTTTATTTTCCAGTGTTTGAAATGCTTGTTTAAGGCCTCTTTGGTGTTGGGATTGGTCCACCCCCTTTTGTGCCTTATTTTGTATTGTTTTGAGCCATCTCTTTAAGCCTTTGAGATCACCTTCTCTTGGCCTTTTAACCACTGAAATCCAATGGATTTTTAGTGGTGGAAATGTGGTTTTGAGGCCTGAAATGAGAGGGGTGGTCCCCCTTCCTCTTGTCTTGTTTGTATGCATAGAGGGCCTATCAAATGAGCATGTTTTTACACTTCTTTGTGGCTTTGTTTAAGCTTGTTTTTTTGACTTTTTTGGACCGGATATGACTCTATTTTTGGTTGGTTTGGCGGTCTCTTGAGTGGTTCATACACTTGTAGTGTAATTTCACATTGCTAGCCTAACATGCTCTATACTTTGGACCATCATTCTAGCCTATTTTGACTACACTCTAGCATGATTTTATCCATGTTTTTCCATGCTTAAGCTCTGCTTTAAGTGTTTTGGGTCATGCATGCCTTGCTTTGTATAGCCATGGTGCAATCTTGTTCATTAGCTTTGAGTTTCAAAGTCTCTAGCATGCTAGGAATGTGATGTTTGCATGACATAGCCTCAGTTCTCACATGATTTCAGAGCACATTTCATTTCCATACTCTCACATTTTTCACTCCTTCAATGTGTTTGAAAGTTGTGCCTTCATGCCTTGTTTGTGAGCCAATGTGCATGCATGTTTTCCTAAGCTCTTGAGCTCCATTTCAGCATGTTCTTGACCCTTAACTTGGCATGGTTAAGCTTTGTCCAGAGCTGGTTTAGTGGTTTAAGCTTAGTATTGCATGCTCCTTGTGTATTGCTCTTAACTAGCCTTATGCTCTAGGCCTTCTAGCATGCCTCACTTGTGTTGTTTGGATGATTTGGCATCATTTAACACTTCATTTTAGAGCATATAACATTGTCATATTCGCATGCATGTCACTCTTTAATTGCGTCTAAGAGTTGTGCCCTTATGCCTTGCTTACAAACCATGAGTTGAATGTGCATTCCATGCTCTTTGTGCCAGGTTTTGTTAAGTTTGGGCCACTATTTTGAAGCACCTCAGGTCTGTCCATGTTTGGTTTGGCCATTTGAGCATTGTCTTGCATGCTTCATGTATGATGCACTTCATTTGTCTTGAGGCCTTAGCTTTTAAGTTTGCCATGCATGCATTGTTTGCATGATAGAATCTCGAGCATGCCATTCCAGCACTCATAAAAGAGCATGTTGCTTGCATGTTGTTACATAGCATTGCATATTGTTATCTTGCATTGTGGTTGCATGTTGCATTGCATTATGTTTGTATGCTCATGTTGCATTAGCATTGTTTGCATGCGATTAGCATTGATAGGTTGAGCGTATTGCATGCATTGTATTGTGTTTGGATCGGGCCTTGATCCAAACATGAGAAACGAGGGACGTTTGATACTTGAAGTGATGAAACGTGTCTCAATTCTCGGTCACTAACCCTCTTGATCATGCATGATAGAGGTTAAGGCTCTTATGTGTTATTTGTGCATTCATTTACATTAAAATGTGCAATCTCAGCTTCTCGGCCATCGTGCATTGCGATGCTCGGTTGGTGGCCCGAGAGTTGAGAACTACACTCCCTTGAGCTCATGAAATGATAGGGAGGGTGGTCATGCGCACATATCTTGCAAATACACTACTGTGCGCTTTCTTGTTCTCTGTTGCAGCAAAATGGGGCTTGGCAGGATTTTCTGGTTGGCAGACCAGAAAAAGTGGCTGGCTAACCACGTTTTATGGTCTGCAGCAAATTTGGGTGGTCGACAGGTGGTCTACACCACCAAAAAGTGGTCAGCCATGCTCTTGGAACTCTCCATGATGGAGTAGAAGCTATCTGGAGGCCCTTGCAGTGTTCTGAAATCAAATGCAAATAAAGGCAAGTTGGGGCATATCGATGGATTTCCGAGTGAAGTGACCGAGCATGCATCCTTTATCGTTCAAGGCAAAGCTGAGGCAGCCTACTTCATATAGTCTACATGTTTAGTTAGTTGCTAACTTAGTTAATTTGTTAATTAATTAAAGTTGTGTAATAATTAGTTGTAGCTAGTTATTCAATTTGTTGTGTAATAACTAATTTAATTAGATTAATTAGATTAGTTAGGTAGATTAGCTTAGATTAGCTAGCTTAGCTTATTCATTCGGACCCTCCGTCGAGAGGGCACAACTGTTGTAATAAGTGTGCGTGTGTGTGATGCATGTCTTCCAACCTCCATTTCTTTCTCCCTTTTATTTACCAGCTTTTGATGGTTAGTTTTAGGGCATGTTTCAATTAGCATCCTTATGCTCGTATGTTTGCATCATTCATTTGTCTTGCATGCACGGGGCTCGGCGCATCATACTAACTGCATTGTATTTCAATACCAACTGGAATACATGTTATCTAGTTACATTCACATGACATCTTAGAATAGCCGAGCCTATTTTAGTTGTATTTTTGCATGTGTTGCATTAGGCATTGTTAACATAGTTAGGATCATGCATTGATTACTAACTAGCTTCTGTTTTGGCTCGGAGTACACTGTGAGTGTTTATGCTTTAGCATCCTTGCATGTGTGTAAGTGTTTCCATGTTTAGCATGCTTTCCATGAGGCTAACTGCTTAAGTGTTTAACTGCATGAATGCCTGTGGATGAAGGTTGGATTGCTTGAATTGGGACAATTCATCAAATGTGAGTTTTAAGCCCACTTGAGGGTGGAAAATCCGCGTCTTAGCCTACTTGCTAGTAGCACTTTCAAACCATTTTCAAGCAAACAAACATGAGATGTTTTGTTCCAGCTTGAGTGATTTAGTCTATACTTGTATGCTGTGCGCATCACATAGTAAGCTAGCTAATAAATTGGAATAAGAACACATGTGTTTTCAAAAACAACATATCATGTTAGTAAAGGCCGATCTTTAATCGGGCGAGCGGGGGTGCTCATTGCATGACCTTCCCCTCTTGTACCCAAGTTCCCGAGCCGAGGCAACTTTGGTGATGACGGACATGTGGCCTTAGGCACGAGTCAGGGTTTCCTAAATTTTCCAAAAACAAAACATTTAGGTGGCGACTCTGAAATCTGGAAAAGCAGTCCATGCTTGGCACTTATTGATTAAAAATTTGTTTTCCAAAACGATTTGCCGGATTTGGACTCTTTGGTGATTTATCAGTCTCACATTGCACTTTGTGAGATTAGATTCAGAACCGTGACATGAGTCCGAACTGTAGTAGCTAAGAACAACGACTCGCGCCCTCGCGTGCAGAGCGGAGTTCCGGGCTATCTGCACTAAGCAACTAAGCATAAAATTTCAAGAGAGAGAGAATTTTATAGAGAGAGAGAGAGAGAGAGAGAGAATTTTGCTCCAAAATTTTCTAACCCTTACAATGGGGGAGAAGGTCCCATATTTATAGAAAAAACAAGCTTTTAGCTGAGTTAAATCAATCTATACACGTGTATGGTGATCAAGTCCATTGTGCCAATAGCTGGAACAGTTGCCAAGAAAATATTTGTAGAAAGGTCATTGGTGGCCGACAGGCCACACCATTGGCCGACAGGGCATAATTGGTGGCCAACAGCCCCAAACAGTGGCCGGCTGGCCACCATGGGTTGCAGGTTTGAAGCACTAAAGTTTTGGGTTTAAAACACTAAGGTTTGGGTCCAAAATAAGGCAAAAAACGGACACAGTTTCGGGGCTCAAAAGCAGGGCACTTCGTCTAGGACTTAGAGCACTCGAAACGAACACATGCAATCACAATCATCGCATGCACAAACGATGACATCCAAGTCTTGAGGACGGTAAAAAATGGGGTGTCTACAATACCAGTTAAGAGGGAGCCAAGACACCTCTATGAAGGGGGAGGGTTACCTTGTCCTAGTTTTGTGATGAACTAGGGTTTCACTACTTCAATCAAGTGGTTTCACACAATCCTGCATATGGTTGAGCATCCTGTCTTAGTTTTGGAACAGTCACTATGGCTTACTATATACAGATAAGCCAAACGGTCAAAGAGGGTACCTCAGCAAGACTACCTAATATACTTCTCACACCTAATACCGAGAAGTGAAAGGAGGATCAAACGATACAGTGGTAGTCTAGATCCAAGGGTAGTGTTCCTAACATGGCAGAGCCCATGACCGGTCAGCCTTTTGGCTTTTGGGCAAGCCTCCGGCAAATTGTTCAGGAATAACAAATGGAAAACATACTTATAATAACAATGCCAATGCAAAGAACATATATATTTAAATAAAATTTTATATCATGAATTTCAAGTCAAGTTCCCTAATTTCCCAGTAGAGTCGCCATAAACTGTAGCTTGCTTTTCGTGCTCCTTTTGGATACGATAGCCTTACGATTTGGACTCCCGTGGTTCTAAATCTAATTTCACAAGTGGAAAGTGAAACAAATAAACACAAATGAGTCCAAATCTGGCAATTCTTTTGGAAAATCGCTTTTGAATCAAAAATGTCAATAATGGACTGCTTTGCCAGATTTCATAGCCACCACCTAAATATTTTTGAAAAATTTAGGAAACCCATGACTCATGCCAAAGGCCACGTGTCCGTCATCACCAGAGTGTCTCGGTTCGGGAACTTAGGTGTGAGAGGGGAAGGTCATGAATTGAGCACCCGCTCACTCGATCAAAGATTGGCCTCTACTAATCATGATGTGATTCTTATTTACATTATATGCTCTTGTTCTGATTTTATTAGGCTAATTTACTATGTGACACACACAAGTATAGATCAATTTGCAAAAAGTTGGAACACTCTGATTTGATGTTTGCTTTGAAAGATTTTGAATATGTACCACTGGAAAAAGTGATCTCATATGTGCATTTAAGCAAATCATCCCAACTTAAACAATTAACCTTCATCAACAGGCATTCAAACAAGTATATCACTTAAGCACTTAGCCTCATGGTAACATTCTTAACATGGCGACAATCACATATATGTGATATGCTAAAACAATAAGTGCTCACCTAGTACTTCAAGGCAAGCCAAAAGAAAAAAAAGAGTTAGAAAAAATGCATTATCCTAATGAGACAAGATGGCTAATGTAACACATGCAATATGCAACTAATAGGCTCGGCTATTAACTTGGCATGTGAATCAATTTGATAGCATGCGGTTTAAGCACGTATTCAAGTAAGAAATGATAAATGACAATGTGTGTTAGAATGATGAACCGAGCCTTTATGCATGCGAGACAAATGGATACAAATCATAGAAAATGCTATAAGAAACATGATGCTCTAAACTATCCATTATAAGCAAGTAAATAAAAGGGAGAAAGAAATGGGGATTGGAAGACATACACACATTATTACATATTCGCCCTCGCGTAGGAGGATCCGAATAAATGTCCTAGCTAATTACTATGAATTACCTACCAAATGAAACAAATTAACTACACTAGCTAATTATTTCAAATTAAGATTAACTAGCTATTACAACTAGCTATTAGAATTATGCTAATTAAGCACAATACGAAACTAAATTAATTAACTATTATGGGCCCCGAGAAATGAGGGATGACTCATGCATGCACGCGGATTTCCACCCGAAAATGCTCTCTGTTCTGCTACCAGAATGCTTCTGTTGCACAGTCAGAAAATTGTATTGATTTTCACTTCAGCCTCTGCTCTGTTCTATAGGAAAAATGACACTGCCTAGCTGAAAAAGGTGGCCAGTCGGCCAAAAGAAGTAGACGGCCGTACAGTAAAGTGGCCGGTCAGCCACTAATGTTTGGTACTGCTTTGCTGCAATAGACATGAAACAGAGCACAAACAGAGTATTTTCAGGGGATGTTTGTCAACCCAGCCTGTCCTTATCATCAAACAGATCAAAGGAGGAGTAGGCTCGGTTTACAAACCATCAATCGACACAAACTCATTCCATGATGGTCTATGAAACAAGGGACAAAGCTTGAAAAATGAAGCTAAAAGACCAACAAAAACCTCTCCCTATCATGATATTGATCTAGGGAAGTGGTTGACTTGATATCTTGAACCATGATCATCACAAGAGTGTATGCAATGGCTCAAAACTCAATAGGTTCAATTAACGTCTGATTGAATCCCCAAGCCATTTTATTATCTTGTTTCCCCTTAATCCAATTCTATTACCTCTTTTAATTTCCTTTCCATTCCTTAGTCATTTTAGTCCAAAATGGTAGTTAAGTCCACTAATGGAGAAGAGTGTCAAATAAAGGGTTGTTTTGGGCATGAGAGAGAGGTCATGTCTTTTGTGATGAATCTCCAAAGAGATTAAACCATTAAGCACAAGGCCTTTTTCTCAAGTTTAAACAACACTCATTTTGAAGCAACTCTCAAAGCAATGAAAAAGCCAAGAAAAGAGGGAGAGTGCAGAGGTGATTAAAGGTGAACATAAGTATGGAAAGCACTAAATAAATGCTATCAACTCAAATAGGTTGGTGTCTAATGCCTAAAACACCAAACCTATGAGGACCATTACACTACAAGCCTACTATACAAAGCATAAATGAAGTGCATGACCTAAAAAAGTCCTAAAACAGTTCAAAATAGTGCTGGAATTAAGGTAAAAACAGCTAAAAAAAAGGCTAAAATAATGGAGAATTTAAGCTAGTAAACAAGCACAAGGAGGGGAGGTTAACCCCCCTTATTTTTTGGCACTTCAAAACAATATTTTTAGCCTCTGAAAAACTCTGAAATTTAGTGAAAAAAGCCTCAAAAAAAGTTGATGAAAATATGGGAAACACAAAGGAAAAAGCTTGGAAGACAAGGTTCAAAGAAGGGTGGTCAACCCCTCTACCTTGGATAGATTTTAACCACAAGTTTCAACCCATAAACACAGTTGAAAAATGATCCAAAAATAGCAAGTAAAGATGGTAAAGAAATAAAAGAAAGAAGGTAGGAGTTATACCTGTTGAAAAAGAGTAACTCTTTGAATTATAAACTACCAATTTCTCACCCTCAAGAGCCAATATTCAAGCTCAATAACCTCGGCCAAGAACCCTCAAGAAGCTTAGTTTAAGGAGCCTAGGTAAGGTATGTATAGATGTGTATAGGTTGCAAGGAAAAGAGAGAGAATTTTTTTTCAAGAATTTGGCGTCACCAAAATTTGCTAACCTAATTTTATGAGAGAGGGTCAAGCATATATAGAAAATTATGTTAGGCTCTTAGAAATATCAGTATAGAAATAGCTGGTGCAGTGCATGCACCTGTGGAGACAGCTAGCACAGCTGGCAAAAATATCTAGTTTTATTGACACAAGTGGCCGGCTGGCCGACCGGCCACTAAGGGGACGACCGTACACTCACTTCTGGCTGGCTGACCACCAGGTGGCCTGCAGGCCTCTGGGTGATTAGGCTTGATAAACTGCTGTTTTGGTCCAAAAATGGTGCAAGGTTAGTAGGCTTTTGAGGCTAAAAAATTGAGGCTTTCTGCTAAGGAAATCGAGCATTTGACAAGCGTATAAATTCATCATCGGGTGATCAATCGGTGGTGCCCAAGTCTTAAGGGCGGTCAAAAATGGAATGTCTACAGGCGGTAGTTGAAGTTTTGAATTGTACTTTTCTTGTCTTTTACTTATTGTACTACTCTAATTTCAGGGACGAAATTTCCTAAGGTAGGGAGGTTTAGCTTTGGACTCCTTGGCATAATAGAATCAAGTTTGACCCTTTTATTATCATAATTAAGAACCTTCGTGATCAATATTTGAGCCTTGGATGAGGCATTACCTTAATGGTTAGGCGAGGTTGGATAAAAAATTTCAAATTCGAAAAGTTGTTTATGAGTAGTCTTCATTCTTTTACCATTTTCTCTCTCCACAGTTTAAATCTTGATGTGAGTCTAAAACCATAAGAAAGCTTATTTTTGGGGCATTGATTTAGACACAAGAATTACTCAAAACGGAGTTTGGAAGAGAGAGTTATGACCGTTCAAAGTTTGTGAATATAAGTTGTGTGCATAGGTCGCTTAAGCACAAGTTTCACCACTCGAGTGGTCCATAGACCTTTCCTGCTCTATTTTTAAAATTTGTCTAAGATACTATAAGCCTTGATTCACTAGTCAGGCACACTTTTGACCACTCAAGCAGTTTGTTAAGAAAGTATAGATACTAAGAGTTTTCATTCACTGCTTGAGCACAAATTTAACTAATCGAGTGGTCTGTTAGGGAGTAGGCCTTTAAAAAGTCACTTTTGGCCATTTTTCCTCACTTTTTTTTAGATTACTCTCTCATTTCTATCTCTTTTTGACATTTTTGAGCTTCCAAGCTCTTTAACCCATGGTTTCATCTATCTCTAAATATCTTCGACTCTTAGTTCTTTATACCAAAACATAGAGCACGGTGAGGGCTTCCTCTTGATCTGAGCGGATCGTCTTTTCATCACGGTAGCTTTTTGAGCTTCTTTCTCTCTTCAAGAGGATGGGATTTCCTTATTTCTCCTCAATATTTTCATATAGATAGATGTGTGGTATTCTTCTATTGTGTAACACCCCGAAATAAATAACACTAACCCATCACATAACATTACTTACAAATGATCAACAACATCTCGTCTTCTATTCCATTTATAACTTTGATCAATTCAAAAGATGACATATGGAATATACATTCCTAAATCCTAGATTCTGAATCTATAGCATATGGCAGGGATACATGAATTAATAACAGTAAAACCAAATAATCATATGCCATATTAGCTACATCTTTCCAAGTTGATGCTTAGGTACAACAAAAAGCCCGCGGCTTAAACATAAATAATTACATCAAATAAATAAAATGAAGCCCTTGGTCCAAGTCCTCCCAAGCTATGTCCTTGGTAGAGGCATATCATCGGCACTCGAAAGTTATTTTCTACATAGGGTGAGTCAAAGAGCAGTAGAGATACTCTAACACAGTACATGAAACTTAACAAAATTATAAGGTGAATGCACATGCATGCCATTTGTCAAACATTCCTCATTTTCCATCTTAAAATTATGCAATGCCAGATTATGAATCAATTCATGAAAATAATCCTTTTATATTAGAAAACAAGGTAGTGAATACAAAACATTGGGAATCTCTAGGTACGTTTTTGCCAGTAGGCTATATAAGCACTACCAAAGCCATTTTATTGGTACTAACCGGAAGGATCGGCACCTAACCACTCGGGTTTCTAGACTTTCACCAAGGACACAACGACCAACAATATAAACCACAACTATACCTCTAACCAGATTTACTAAGGTATTTACCTCTTTTTCTAAAAAATAAATACATTTTCAATGTTCAAGTTTGAAACAATGCTCGACACACAATGTATGAGAAGTTGGTTTCAATTTAACCTAATCCTCATGCAATTTCTACAACAATAAAGACTATCCCCCATTGATAGCCCAAAACAGATATTTCTAATGCAACAGATAATTTTCCAACAACAGATAAAATCTCATAAATTTCAAAATAGGAGTGATAATAAATATCCGACTCCACTTTCACCATCAACAAATACGTTCTCCATATATTTTCCTTTACTTCCATAAATCAAATATCAATAATTTTCCAACAAAATCTCCTTTGTTCTTTAAAATCTCATTTAAAGAGTAAGTTTCCAAAATTTTAACACAAACCAACAATATACACCCTTCTACAGCATTCTCAAGCATTTATTTGAAAAACCCTTATTTTACTTTCCAAAACCAAACCCTAGGTTCAACCAAAAACCCCCAAATCACTAACCCTTTTCAAAGAGCAAATAACTAAGCTAAGAACCATATTAAAGGTTGAAGAAATCCCTGTCTCAAAGTAGAAGACAAGAGAGAGTAAAAGGGTAGAAGCTTGGAAAGCTAAAAACAACAACTCCTCCAATTAGAACGAAGCCCCCGGCGTGTTCAACCTTTTTCTCCAAAGGGCTAGGCTGAGGAAACTAATGGACTGGGAGTACTTGAGCTAGAGTGAAAGAACTAGAGAGAGAGAGAGAGAGAGTGAAGATTTAGGCTTTTGAAATGTTCAGAGAGAGAAAGAGATGAAAAAATGACTCAAAATGTTCTTCTCTCAAACTGATATACGCGCAGACCGCTCGAATGACCAAAACACCGCTCGAGTGTCAGACACAATAAGTGACATCGCTTGAGCGACCAAAACACCGCTTGAGCACACAATGACCCCCTCCCAGAAGTTCAGACTTGCAAAAGACCGCTCGAGCACAAGAAATACAGCTCAAGCAAAGATACCACACATTTAGTAGTTTTGCAGACTGTAAAAGACCGCTCAAGTGCAAGAAAGACTACTCGAGCGAACATGCAAAAATCTGGGCAATAACTCTTTAAAAACTAACTCCCAAACCTATTCAAAACATAGCCAAAACTCCCAAATAACCAAACGCCACTAGTAACAAGATGAAAATGAGATGAACAACAGTTAAGGACATGGATTCTCGGAATCAAAAGCAAGAAATGGGTCGAGTCTAAACCGAAACCGTTATAAATTGCATGAAACATCATATTTGAAAAAGATTTTTGAAAAGCATGTAAAGGAAAGTTAGGGTTTTGAAATAAAAAAGTAAAATTTATGATTTGTAGTGGATTATAGAAGTTTTAGCCATTACAACAAGTCTACATGATTTGTAGCAAAAAGCCCTAATTTCTAATGATGAAATATTGTTGAGTAATGGAATAAGATAAAGATTTAATAATTGTAGAGTTATGTTAACTTCGTGAGTAGAAAATTTTGATTTATAAATAAGATAGAAATGATCATTCTGGAGTTAGCCTAAATCGTGGGAGTGGGTAATGTGAAATTGGTGAGGTAAATTATGAAATGCATATGATATTGTGTTTATTGATTTAATTCTCATAAAGGTTGTTGATATTGGAGTATGGAAATCACATTGTTTCATTGATAAGGACTCATGTTGTTAAACATGTAGAGGTTTTGTCCTTGGTCATCGGTAGATGATGGTATTAATTGTTGTAGATTGGGTTATATGTGTAATATGATGTTGATTTAATTCTATGAATTGAAATGATGAATTATATGAGTAATTAATGGATTGAAATTGTAGGAAGAGGGTTCATTTCCTTCTGGCTTGTGCTTGGTAAAGCGTAGCGCATTGATAGAAGTTCCGCTTTCCATCCGGTTTGCACTTGGTAAAGTGTGTGGACTGTTGGGCTATATGAAGCTTCCGTTTTCCTTCCGGCTAACCTGCAATAAAGCGTGGTGCTTTGAGATAGTTTCTAGATTTCCTTTCAGAGTAGCACCCGGTAAGCTATGTCAAAATGGTTTGTCGAAGCCGGTTTGTTTTTAGTTATGTTATACTCGTTGTTGAGTTACATAATTGTGTAGATATGCTGGATGTGGTGGATTTGTAAAAGGGATTTAAGGTGTGTAAACGGAATAATTTTATAGTGAATTGAGTGGGGTTGTTTGACTATATCATAGATGTTAGTTTGTATAATTGGTGTGGTACGAAATAGAGTAATTGACAGATGGTGAAGACATTAACGTTTTTGAATTAAAAGTTAGAATGAGTGAATGATTGATTGTTTTAATACTTTTCTCTAAAGTAAAGGTAATTTGAAAATTTTCTTTTGAATCATAATTGATGAGATGGAAAGATGATAAACGAGTTTTTTTTGAAAAGTTCAAAGATGGATTTTGAGAAGAAAGTATATATATATATTTACATACGTTTTATTTTGGATATAAAAGGGCACATTACTTGCCTAATTATCACCTGATAGCATTCATGATCACATGTATCTATTGGCTCCATTGTTGAAAATGATTGTAGATCCCTACTGGACCTATGTGTTCATCCCACCTTTTGATGATCTAGAAGTCATATTATTGATGGACTATTCCTTTAGATTGTGGATGAATGATTAATTTGCTGTAGAAATGATATAGTTCTTGTATTGTAATTGTATATTTTCATAAATTTTGATGTAAGTTTAAGGGCATTGATTGTAATTCGTTGTAATGTAAACTCTATCATTTGTATATTACAAGAGAGAACACTTCCATCAACCTGTTTGTATTCTTGTTTCTGCACTCATGTTATGTAACTGGACTTAGAAGAGAAATTTGGTAATAATTCTGAATAATTAAAATTGGGGCATTACAATCTCACTTAGTGTCCATGAACTTAATTATCTCCTTTTGCCATATGGCATTCTCTCCTTACATCAAGTGCCAATTTCTTCATCCAAAAAGAAAAAAATAGTAACTGCAAAAGGGACATAGAACTTGAACCTATAACCATTGACTTAATAAGAAACACTTTTATCACTTAAATAACATACAAGATATGTTTTTAATTCAAAATTAAAATTTATATTGTAAGCACACCCATCAGGTGGGCACACATGCCTAGTACTATTATATAAGTGAGCATCTATTTTGGTGTCCTGAAGCTTTGTCTCTCTTTATGCCAAGTGTCCAATTATCTATTAGAAAAAAAATTAGAGAAGAGGATGGCAATTGAACTTGAGACCACAAATTTGATTGGGAAGACTCTTACAACTTAAGTTACAACCAACAAATAGTAAATGTTTTATTTTATTTTTATTTATTTGATTTGTACGCGCATTGTGTGTACCAACACCAACCACTAGTATATTTTATATAGAGCAAGTGAAGTTGAAGGACAAAGAGAAAGAAAATGATTTTGAGAGAAAAAAGAAAATTTGAAATTTGAAACAGAAAAACGAGAGTGTTGGAATGGAAGCAACAAAATGGTGCCATTGTATAGTACATGAGTTACTGCTATACATTAAAACCTCACATCTAGAGAGAGGAGAGAAGACAAAGAAGTAGAGAGAGAACCAAAATTGGAGAGAGAAAAGTCTAGTCTCTTTAATTAATTAAATGGGATGCATTGTTATAGAAAGACATACATTTGATAGTTATTAGTTCAACTGACCTATCTGGCCTTTTCACGTTGTTGAAGGTCTTTAACGCAACATTTTTTCAAGAAACATTGGCTAATATGCAACGTTTACAAAAGTGCCGGCTTATAAATGCCGTTTTAGGCAATTTTTCTTGTAGTGTAGGTGGGATACCATGCTTGAGGCTTTGAAATTTTATGTGCAATCAACTCTAATTTTATAAAAATGAAGAAAATATATAGCAGATAAAGTGATAAACTCTAAACACATAAAGTAATAAGTTAACACAAGATACATAGAGAATTAAGTTCTTCAGGAGCTTATTTGGTTCTTTAAGAATCTTTAAGTATAGATTTTCAGGATCTAGTTATATTATGCATTCAGTAATTTAACTATACATTTAAGTATAGTCCTCACCATTTCTCTCTCTTCTTCTATATGATAATTTCTTTCATTTTCTACTTCAGTCCTCACCATTACTTTGCTTTGAATTAAAAGGTGAATAACTGAACAAAAATGGTGAAAATCGAAAACTAGGATTTAGAGTGATTAATTTATAATTAGAGAGTTAAATAATTAATAGTAGAGTTTTAAGAATGATTACTAAGCTACCGGGATCGATTAGGGTTTGTACGGGTTTATCCGTGATGCATTTTCATTCCTAAGATTAAATTCGTGAATAATTTAGGAACTAAGAGCTTTTATTATAATAATTCAAAAGTGAGGGCCTTAACAAGGTTTACAAAAGTTAGGGGTCTCACACTTCTGGAGCACCAATTATTTTCCTCTTTTGAGGAATTTTGTCTTTTGCACTGACTTGTCTACCATGCTTCTAACGTGCCTTAGACTCATTTGCAACTATACTAGCAAATTGTCCTTCAGGGACATCAATTCTTGCTGGAGCATCGACAGCTGGAATATAAGATTTTGTTACATTTTTAGTGTCGATGAAGGCATCCGATAATTGGTTTGTCATACTTTGCAAATGAATAATCTTTTAAACTTCAGGCTACGACTTTTCTTCCCTTAATGTTGGGAAGATTGTTTCATTAAAATGGAAATCCTCAAAGCGTGCTCTAAACATATCACCTGTTAAGGGTTCAAGATACCTAATGATAGATGGAGAATTAAAACCAACATAAATTCCAAATTTACATTGAGGACCCATCTTATTGCGTTGAGGCGATGCAATAGGAACTTGCACAGCGTAACCAAAACTCTTAGGTGACTAATATTTGCTTCTTAACCAAGTACAACTTGTAACGGTGAGTACTTATGATATGCAGTTGGTATAACACAATTAATGATGCAACATGTAAGATGGCATGTCCCCATGTAGAAATAGGCAATTTTGTTTTCACAAGCAATGGTCTAGCAATTAATTGAAGTCTTTTAATAAAAGATTCAGCTAAACCATTTTGAGTATGAACATAGGCAATAGGATGTTCAACATTAATCCTAACAAACATGCAATAATTATCAAATGCTTGTGAGGTAAACTCAGTAGCATTATTAAGACGAGTTGTCTTGATTAAATAATCTGGAAATTGTGTTCATAATCAAATTATTTGAGCAAGGAGCCTGGCAAATGTTGCATTACGAGTAGAGAATAGACAAAGATGAGACCATCTAGTTGATGCATCTATCAAAACCATGAAATAACAAAATCATCCAGACGTAGGATGTATAGATCCACATATATCTCATTGAATCCTTTGCAAAAAGGTTAAAGATTCAACTATTACTTTTGAATAAGATGGTCTAATAACCAATTTTTGTTGTAACCATGCAAAATATGGATAATCACTTGGTAAGAGAATCTTCTGGTTCTTTAACGAATGACCATGTGAATGTTCAATGATTCGACGCATTATTATAGATCTCGAATGCCTAAGACGGTCATGCCATAACATGAAAATCTTTGGATTTGAGCACTTATGGTGCATCACAATAGTTGATTCAATTGTTTTATTGCTGTGTAATACAACCCAGATGAGAAGGCAGGAAGTTTTTCTACGGGTAGCTTCTGTCCAAAAACATTAGAAGTAACATAAAAATATCCTACTTTACTTGCATTTGTGGTTTCAACATGGTAACCATTATAGCGTATGTCTTTAAAACTCAATAGATTTCTTCTAGATCTATTAGAGTACAAAGCATCATCAATAGTTTACTTTGTTTTATTTGGCAATAAACTAGTTGCGTTTCAGGAGCCTTTAATCAGATTTGCAGAACCTGATATTGTATTAACATGAGCATTTGTCATTGTTAAACATATGAAAATATTTTTTTATCACTTAAAATTGTGTGATTGTCTGCTAGACAAATATCTTCACCATTGATCTTTGAATTAGATAATGCATTAGTAAGATCCATGCTCCTTTATATATGAAAAATTATTTATTAAGAATAACATAATATAGATTGACAATATTATTACAAACATATTATAAAACAACATAATAAAAGACAATAACATTATACTCCAAGATTAATAGATAGCCCACTCATTTTCATGAACTTTTTCATCAAGGTTATCTGCATCATTGAGATGTCAATTGGTTCAGTGAAGTTCATTTTAATTTCCTTTCCCTTTCTTTTTGATTCTTAATAAAGGTCCACTAGATGCCTGGCCATATGACAAGTATACATCTACAGGAAATCATATATCATATCTCTCTATAATAACGTTGGTTTGATAAGAGAGGGTTTCGGGAGCTTTTCTCGCTAAGATGCTAGGGAGCAACTCTGACAACATCTTCATCCATCATGATTCGACAAGAACTGCCAAGTCCACTGAGAAAGAAGATCACCTAATCCGAAGTACCAAGAAAATAAAGAGTTCAAAACCCTCGAAAACCAATGAAATGGAAAACGAAGTGGTAATGGCTCCCGTAACAAGGGAAGATGAGCCCAACCCACAAATACTATCGTCTTAGGGCATCTTACCTGCAAAATCTTTCAAATAAGCTCTGACTACGCCTAGAAATAGTGCCTACTCGTTTGATGATAGAATGGAGATTCTCTCTTCACATGAAGAAGATGATGACCAAGAGGAACATCCATCTATTGATTAATCTATCTCAGAATTCATGAGTTTGCAAAAGGTCTCCCTCCCCAAAAAGTTCTTGCAGAATATGAGGAAACCATGGTGTAGACACCCCATTTTTAACCGTCCTCAAGACTTGGACGTCACCATTGGAACACTTGGTGATTACCCTTGCTTGTGTTCGTCTTGAGTTCCCGGAGGTCTCGGTTGCGCGCCTTGCCTCAGGATCTCTCGTCTCGACCGTGTTGTGTCTGGTTTTGCACCAAACACTTGTGTTTTGCCTTGGAGGGGCAGGGAATGCCTCGTGAGGCATCCCCACACATCACCGGCCATGGCTTGAGGCCACCGGCCAGTGATTTTATGCCATCGGCAATGTATATTGCCGGTCGGCACTCTTTATTGCCGGTCGGCCATTTATTTTGCCAAAATGGCAATTTTGAATGGCCGATCACTGTTCATCTACTTTTAGTAAATATTTTTCTGTTCCCCTCCATACACGTGTATGGAGGGATTTCCCTCTTGGATGGCTTGTTTTGGAAGCCTTACAAGAGGGAGTTGCCTATAAGAAGAGGGCTCCTCTCTTGGCATTAGGGTTAGAAGAAAATGGTTAGAGAGCTCTGATTTTTAGGTTAGGGCTTATATATATATTCTATCTCTACACCTCTCTCTCTTGAGTGTTCTAGGTGTGTTTGTTCATAGTATTGTACACAAACACACACTACCACACCTTTCCTTGGAACTGAGGCCTTTGAGAGTTGTTTTTAGAGTTTTGAAGTTGATTTCAACCTCAAGAAGCCACACATCGCCGGCCATGGCCAGAGGCCATCGGCTGGAGATTTTATGCCATCGGCAATGTATATTGCCGGTCGGCACTCTTTGTTGCCGGTCGGCCATTTATTTTGCCAAAATGGCAATTTTGAATGGCCGATCACTGTTCATCTACTTTTAGTAGATATTTTGTGCCAGCTGTGATAGCTGGCACCCACTCTGTTCCCCTCCATACACGTGTATGGAGGGATTTCCCTCTTGGATGGTTTGTTTTGGAAGCCTTACAAGAGGGAGTTGCCTATAAGAAGAGGGCTCCTCTCTTGGCATGAGGGTTAGAAAAAATTGTGAGAGAAGTCTGGTTCTAGGTTTAGGGTTTTGTATCTATCCTATATCTATACCTCTCCTTCTCTTGTATTGTGTGTGTTTAAGCCTTAGTTTTGTACACAAACACACACTACCACACCTTTCCTTGGAACTGAGGCCTTTGAGAGTTGTTTTTAGAGTTTTGAAGTTGAATTCAACCTCAAGAAGCTGCTGGAGCTCCATTGTTGAAGAGGGTCTACAAGGGTAAGACTTTTGTCCCTTTTTACCCCTTTTTTGCAAAGCTTTTTAGCCTATCTTGCAACTGTTTTTTGGCTTTGCATATAATACATAAAAGTTCTGTTTTTAAGACCTCTAAATAGTTTGTTAAGGTTGCTTCAAGCTTTGGGGTTGTTTGACCCCTCTTAAGCCTTGTAAGGCTCCATTTTGTGCCATTTTGGGTGAGCTCCGAGACCTTGGTGTTTGGGCCTCCTCACCACTGAAATCTTGAGGGATTTCAGAGGTGAGGATGGTGCCTTGAGGTCCCAAGAAGGAGAGGGCCACCCCCTCTCCTTGTTGTCCTTGAAAAGGACCATTTTGGCCTCTTGAGGGAGCACCTAGCTTAGGCTCTTGTTGACCATGCCTTAACTGTAATTTATGCTTATTTTGCCATGAAATAACATTGTTTTAAGTTGGTTTTGGTACACCATGTTTGCTTAGCGTACATGCCTTGTAATGCCATTTTGTTGTCTTAACATGCCTTAGGTTGTAAACCATTGTTCTAGCATGTTTTAGGCTTGGCTTCGTGAAGCTTTCATGTTTATTTTGCCATGTTTAAGGTCTATCCTTAGTTGTTTGGGTCGACTTTAGCATGCATTGCATAGCCTCTTTGCATTCTAGCTTGTAGGCTTCAAGTATGTGAGTGTATAGCATGCATTACTTGCTTTGATTTAGTGAGTTGGGACCATTTTCCATGTCATTTCAATCCACTTGACATGCTTATATGCTTGCATTTAATCCTCCTTCAATGTGTTTAAAGGTTGTTACCTTATGCCCCTTGTTTAGGCCTCGGAATATGCTTGCACTTTTTAGACCACTTAGATGCCATCTAAGTACGTCCTTAGCTTTGTTTAGGTCTGCATTAGACCTATTTTAAGTCCCTTTGGCCTTGTGAGGCTTGGTTGACCTACCCTTGGTTTACCTCCCCTTTGGCTTGCCTTAAGTCTTGGACCATTATTGCATGTTTGGCTTGCCTTGTTTAGTTGGTTTGGCACCATCCTTAACAGGATTTTCAGAGCTTGGTATGTATGCCATATGTCCATGTTTATCTTCTTTTAAGTGTGCTTAAAAGTTGTCTCTTCGATGCTTAAGTGTTGGTCCATTTGCATGCATGTTTGTATGTGTATTTGCCCCTCATTCCATAGCATTTTGGCCACTGTTTTAGGTTAGTTTGAGGGCTGCCTAAATTAGTCTAAGTCCATTCTTGCATGTTGTGACATGCTTACCTTGTGTGTTGATTGCATGCTTGGCCTATCACGTGTTGTGGCATTTTCAAGTGACTTTGCATTTGGCATGCATTTCTCTTAGTTGGAATTACCTAACATTGCAGGCACGATATTGTATGTACGGTTCGTTTGAAGCAGGTGCAACCAGACGAGCCGCACAGGTATTGTATCCTCCGAGTGAGACGCATTGAGAATTGCATAATTCTCTTACATCCTTTCTGCATTTGTAAGGTAGTTGCATTGGTGTATGCTAGCTTAAAACCGTCGCATGTGTGCTTCATTACAGCTTTCTTTGCATGATCATAAGTTATGTTTGGCTCTGTGCATTGTCTTGCATTTTGCCCCTGCCTTCGGGCGCATATCTTGCTTGTCTTGCATGTTTGTCAAAGTCTTCGGCCTTGTCAAAAATGGGTCGTCTCTGGGCTTTGACATTCACTCCCGTCATTGTTATGACTTTCGAGTTCTGTCAAAGAGGGGCAACTGTAGACACCCCATTTTTGAC
>NW_021025421.1:54419-72052 GCF_004153795.1 Camellia sinensis | reverse complement strand
AAAAATATTTAGGTGGCGACTCTGTATCTGGCAAAGCAGTCCATGTTTGGCACTTCTTTTCAAAAATCTGTTTCTCAAAACGATTTGCCGGATTTGGACTCTTTGGTTCAGATTAAGAACCGTGATACACAAATCGAGTCCGAGCTGTAGCGAGGCCCACGGGCGCGTGCTACAGTTTCGGGCGACTCTGCTGGGGATTTTAGAGAGCTTGACTCGAACTCGTGATATCCTGTTTTGATTTCATTTATGTGTCTTTTTGCATTGCATGTGCATTGGTGCGCCTAGGACACCGTGTTTGCCATCTGCCATTCCTGAACGGTTTGCCGGAGGCTTGACTTTGTTAAAGCATGCCATAAGGCTGACCGGTTATGGGCTCTGACAGTATGGGAACACAAACCCTGGTTTTACCAGGGCACCCTTTTTGACCATTCGACCTAGTGCATATTTGGAATCCGTAGTGACCATTCCAAACTAGGACAGGTTGCTTACCCGATTCTAAGTTGTTTGAAACCGCTGCGTGCGTAGTGAAACCCTAGCTCCTTACAAAATAGGACAGGGAAACCCTACCCCTCTATAGGGGTGTTTTGGCTCTCTTTACTTGCTATGCGTTTTAGAGTGTATCTATGCAGGGGAACACACATATCAGTTCGCATGCTTGAGTATCAGACCTGAGGGCATCAGTGTCAGTTTATGAGAATCAGTTATCTGCGGGTATCAAGTTCAGTTTTGGGGTCAGTGATTCTGGGGAACAGTGATCAGTAGTAGAGTGCAGTCGTTCGGCTACACCTGTGATTGATCTGTTTGGGCTGAAATGCTGTTTGTTTTTCGTTTCAGTTCAGAGTGTCCAGAGAATTGATACAGAATAGCTAGTGTTCCCCCTTGCTGAGGCAGGACTTGTGATGATGCAGAATTCAGAAGAGATTGTGGTTACGACAGCTACGCTAGATCAAGGGATCACCCTGCGGGATGAAATTGTCGCGCACCCGGTCTGGACCCCCCAGTTTTATCAGGCTCGCGAGCCCACTACATTCGAGTTGATGGGAATGATAGGCGACCTCCAGAGATCTGTGGCCGATCTGGCCTATGGAATGTCGGCTTCGCCGCCAGCAGCACCGTATATCGGGAATTTCATACCACAGGAGCCCCTGCTACTGGGGCGGATTGTGATAGAGCTCAGCCAACCAGAGGTTGCCTCCAGCTACAGCAACGACGTGTCAGCAACAACCGGGCTTCGCCCTGATGTAGTAACCCAAACCCCCGATCAAGCTGAGGCCAGAGATAAGAACGAAATGAAGGCAGATGTCGATCCCATTGAACAACTGCTGCAGGCAGTCGAGGCTTTGAAAGCCGAGGGATGAACAAGCAACAGATATCCGCAGTTGTGGCAAAAACTGTGGAGGACGCTTTCCCCACTCCACCTGACGGTAGTTCAAGTCAGTCAGACAATCGGGATAGGCCCCGTCATGCCAGAACAGTTCCTCCTATTCCCAACCCTGCACCTGGGAAAGCTCAGAAAACCAAGGCAGTGCCTGCCGACCCTTTTGCTAGTGCGTCTAGTAAGAATACTCAGACTTCAAAGTACCTGCCCTGAGGGCGCAGGATCTTTCATGCTTTCTACATGCCTCTGTCTAAGGCACTTCAGATTCTTGCCAAAAGGGGGCACCTCAAACCCCTTGGACCTCGGCCTCTCCCGAAGAATCTCCCTCTCACACATGATGCTGCTTTGTACTGCGCGTACCATCAACAGACCGGTCACGCCACCAACAACTGTTTCCGCCTTCGCCATGAAGTGCAGGATCTGATCGATAATGAGGTCATTCTTCCACCTACCTCAGCAAAGTCTGTTACCACCGAGCTATTGGACTTTGAGGATACTGCGAGTATGTGATCAGGGGTTGGACCACCTGCGGGCGGCGCTCGGTGTATTTCAGATGTGGCATCTGGCATGCACTTTTTGAGCATTTGTAAATGCAGTTTTGTAGCTTTTGGCTTGGGTTTTGAGTTAGTTCTCTGTTTTGTTTTTGAGTCTGCCTCTTTGCCTTGAGTCAGTCTTTTTGTTTTTGGGTCTGTCTTGTGGTACCGAGTCAGTCCCATTGTATAGGATGTCGAGTGGTTCCGGGGTTGTTGCCTCGAACACCATTTTTGTATTTAACCTTTTTGTTTTCTTTTTGAGTCTGTCTCTGCTGTGGAGCCAGTTACATTCGAGAAACCTGAATGAAACAGCTGCGACTATCATGTTTCCGTGCTTATTGTTTGTTTTGGGCTAGTTGTGCCAGAGGATTTGAATCAAACGGCTGTGCATTCCACCTATTCTCTTGTGCCCTGAAAATCATTGCATTGACCTATGTTTTTCAAAACCTCTTTAAACATTGCGGTGAAAGCAAAGAGGAAGGGATTCCTCGAGTTTTGCAAAACTTTGATCAATTTGAGAAAAGGAGAGGCATGCCAAGCCTTTAATGAATGGAACCATGCTTGTTAGCATGAGTACTGAGAAGGACCCTGGGTTGATCCAGATTGGTTCCACACTATCTTCGGCGCGAGCGATTTGTCGCTTTCTTAAAAACTTTCAAAAACAAATGTTTTGCGCGGCCCTGTGAAGACTTGTGTGGAATCGCTCTTGAGATTGTGCAGCCTAGGATCGCTCTCAGCCTCAAGATTCGACCTGTTTGTTTTGAACCTTGAACCCGTTCAGAACGTTCAACGGTCAACCGCCATGTAAAGTCTATGTGGCCAGATTAGAAGCAGCCCTCGAATAAGAGGCACCGAAGGCGAGTCAAAAAGATTAGATCTCACCAGAAGAAGCTCGTGGAGCAGCCATGATGGATTCTTCTGCAAATCATTGCAACAGCCGTTCTCCTGGATACAGAGAGGCTTCAACTTCAAAAACCATTTGGCATGGACTTGTTACACTTTTACCCTTTGAGAGGCTCGCTGGGTCGAAAACCCGGAAGGGCGACCCAGGCAAAAGTTGAGCAAGAGAAAAATACAAAAAAGCAAAAAATACAAAAAAAAGAAAGGAAAAGAAAGGAAAAAATGCGGAAAAGAAAAGAAAAAGAAATGAACAAAAAAGGAAAATGAAAAGAAGCTCGCAAGGTCGAAAACCCGCATCGGGTACCTTGGCAAAAGTTAGAGCCTGAAAAAGTGAAGGTTAAAATACCCGAGTGTACCTTAACCGGAACTACGTAAGGCTTGATTCCCATGTTTGGGATACGTAGGCAACTTCGTCCTGAAGTCCAGCCCTCAACGCTTTCATAGCGCCTCAGTCCATGTAATGGTTTTGATCATCCTTGCCTTCTCTGAATCCGATAGTTCGGTTGTGACAACCGAATACATAGGCAACTTCGTCCTGAAGTCCAGCCCTCAACACCTTCAAAGTGACTGTGTCCATATATTGGTTTTGACCATCTTCGTCTTCCCCGTATCCGAGAAAGTTCGGTCATGATCACCACTGGTAAGGACTGTTTACAATATGCTGCGACATCATCCAGACAAGGGGCAACTTTTCGTTGCCATGAGTCGTCGTTCAAACCAGGGGCAACTTTCCGTTGCCATCCACCCCTTCCAAGCCAGGGGCAATTTTCCATTGCCTTCGATTCGAGGTTGTACATCTCGAGAATGCGTTCCGGGCTCGTTAGGCGGCGGCCGTTTACAAAAATAGTTTTTGAGAATTTTTATTGAGGTTGACCATTTTCTCGAAAATTATTTCATTTTCCAAAACTGGACCATTTTCTTGGACCCAAAAAGGAAAATTTTCAGTGCTTATAGTCCGACCTGCATGGTTTTCGAATAAAAAATTGAACAAGTACGTTAATCCGACTCTCATCTTGATCAAAACTGTTTTAGTAGAAAACCAAAACAAAAAAAAAAATGGTCAAAATGATGAACTAGGGGCACAGTTGAGTCAGGCGTTCTGTGTTTCCCCCGTCGTCAACATACTTGCCAGGAGGGCATTCTACCCACCAGAAGAAATAGCTGTGAGCTAACGGCGTTGGGCATGAACCCGTAACTTCCTATTCATTCATCAATCACCTTGGGGAGGGACGAAAAATGAGAGACTAAAGAATAGAGAGGTGTAAGTTGAGAGAAAAGTAAGAAAAAGGGGTTTTGAGAGAAAAAAAAACCGAGCTTGAGGGCCGAGTGATATGAGAATCACAAATCAGAAAGGGTGGGAAATGTACTTGGAGGAACTGGCTCCTCATGATCTGAGGTCCCCCGTCTTCGTTAACGCGTCTGTATGTCATGTCTTTTGTTTTGATTACCTCAACCTTTGTTTTGAGTCTTTTCCGAGCGTGTCTCGTTGTGTTTAGGTCGCATACCCTTTTGTTTGAGTCCTTCCCGCTGTGTTCAGTTGTAGGCTCGATACCCCGGTTGAAAATCCTTTTTTATTTCGAAAATCGTTTATGCTTAGAGTGCTGTGCCATTCTCTACATCTGTGCGAAGCAAAAGAAAAAAAAAATTCGGGGCATTTGAGCGTGCTCCAACTTCAACTGGTTCCATCTTTGTGTTCCGTCTTGTCAGATTGGGCTGTTTGTTCAGGATTTGCTGTGTGCAGAATGAACCGAGTGTGATGATAGGGGCTGTATGCAGACTAATCCCCAACAGAGTATGGGCTGTGCGTTCAGTTTGAGCAGTGTGCTGCTTGGGCTGTTTTACTATGAGGCCGTTTGGTTATCTGATCATTACAGTACAAATGCTCGATTTTTCAAACAACAGGTCAATTCCATTCACATTGAGGTGTAACATGATGTGATGCGATGCGATGCAATACATGAGATATGTAAATGTAACACTTTTTAAGTAAAAAGTCTGTTCATTTCATTATCCTTTTCAAGTACATAGCTTTGAAAACAAAAATCCGCCTGCGGCAGTACAAGGTAATCTAACTACCAGCAAAGAGAAGAAAAAAAAAGAAAAAGAAAAAGTACAAAAAAGAAGAAAAGCAGCAATCTGGATCATCATCAGTAGTCTCGGGCCCGGGGATCTGTCCTCATCCTCTTCCTAGACGAAGGTCCAGGGGCATCGTCATCAGCATCGTCATCTGAGCCTGAGTCTGAGTCGCTCCAACCTCCTCAGATGACCTGGCCTCTGCCTCTGCCTCGGACTCGTCATCATCATCATCGTCATCATCAGGGGTCGACGCCTGATAGCTACTCCCGACATGAACACACCCCGCCCTGGTACGGGGACGTACAGCGTCTCCACGCCCTCCTCGAGCAGGAATAGAGGGCCCAGCTGGAACACCTCCCACAGTGGGAATCGGGAAAGGAGGCTGAAAAGCACAAAAGGCAAATACATCAGAATACTGTGAGCAGTGTATCAGTGCAGAATGCAGTGTATGAGTACAATGTGTGTATACTGTGAGCAGTTTATCAGTGCAGAATGCAATGCAGCATGCGAATGCCGTGAGCAGTTTGTCAGTCCAGAATGCAGTGTATGAATACAGTGTATGAATGACGTGAGCAGCTTATCAAGTGTTGTGTTGTGCACTAGATTATGTTAAGCAGCTCATGAGTATGGTTTGAGGCCGTGATCAGAAGAACATACCGGAATACTATAGAGGGCCAAGAGGTCGAAGGTCCGCTGTAGCATCCCCATCATGGAGGCATTCAGCTCCAGGGACTGCCGGGTGTACTCGGAGGACGCCTGCAAAAGTATCAAAGGCATCAGTATTCTGCAGAATATCAAGATAAACTGAAATAAAATGACAATGCAAGATGCAAGATGAAGTAGTACATACTGGGGGTAAGCCATAGAACCCGACCAACTCATGGTCAGCCAGAGAAGGAGCAAAGGGAATCTGGTACGTCCCCCTACCCTGCCCTCGGCATGTCAGTATAGTGGGCAGAGCCGGCCAGCTAACCCCCTGACCCCTCTGAGCTCCGCTCCTGCCACGGACACGAGCCGTCCTCGACGTCCCCGCTCCCGCTCCCGCTACTGGCACCGCAGGTCCCCCTCTCTCAGCTCGGCGACCACCGCTCAGAGGCCGCATAATGTAGGTCCGGACGTACTTTGCGTAGTCGCCCTCGCCTCTGTGGCACTCTGCACCCCAGCCGACGGTGTAGTCCCTCATGTGCTCAAAAGAGAACCCCTATGTATGCCTCATGTGTGTAGGAGGCGGACCCGGAACTATCTGCTCCAGTAAACCCAGGGTCTGACGCAAAAAACACTCGCCCAGATACCAGGCCCGATAGACCGGGCCCTCCAACAGAATCCGGCAATGGGCAATCTCCTCTGCGCCCTCGTAGTGATCCCTCACCATGGCTGGCAACGGAGCCCAAGGTTGCCAGGTGATCTGGAAATGAAATGCAGTTTGTTATCTACTGTTATTGAAAACATACAGTGCTAAGCGAAGCCTAAGCAAATTCTAAAGTTGAATGTACCTCCGTGGCGGTGATGGTGTCGAAGTAGCGGCGGAAGAAAATAAAAGACTCCCGTGGCCTCCGCACGCATCGCACATCAAAGCGATGAGAAAAGGGGACGCCGAGTGGGGTCTCCACATCAGGTACTGGGGCAAGCCTGGGAAAGTAGGCATACACCCACAACTGCAGAACAGATATAAGTATGACTATCAGATAAAGCAAAATACAGAATAAAGCAGAAATGGCAAAGCCGTGTGTTGTGCGGTGTATTGTACAGAGTATACAGTGTGTGCAGTATACAGTCAAAGTAAAGCAGAGTATATGTGTGCCGCGTGTGCAGTATATAGTTAGTGAGAGGCAGACCGTGGTGTGTGCAGTGTACAGAATACAGAAAACGTGAAGCAGAAATGTAAAAGGGGAAGAAGATGTACCTCCCAAGCTCGCCAGTAGCCACCGAGAAGCTGTCCGCTGAGGCGGGAAGAAGAGCTCATGTAACCATACAAAGTGGCCATGCCGGCGCCACCCCAGTCATAGCGGCGGATCTGCCTGACATCCACCAGTGCGCTCAACAGACATAGAGGCACAGTGTTTGCCCGGTCGGCGAAAAGAGTCATCCCGAAGAGGAACATGATGAAGCCCCGTGCATACCGATCCACCTCCTCTGGGGTCATCTGCGCCTCCTCCGCCAAGGCTGGCTGAATCTGGAAATGGCTCTCGAACCAAGAGTACCTAACAAACCCTGCTCGAGCAAGGGGAGGCTGAGTGCCGAGCAGGTACACCTGGGCGGCGTCCCACTCATCCATATCGGTGTCGAAGGGGATCGGATCACCCCCTACCTCGATGTCGGTGAGCATCGAGAAATCATAAGGGGTCATCGTCATGTCCCCCACAACGGAGAAGTGGAAGGAGTTGGTGGTATCCCACCACCTCTCCACTAAAGCGGCAAGCAAGGGCCTGCAGGTTGTGCGCCGGGAGAGCCCCCTGCAGAAAATACCGAAACCGGCCTCGTCGACGATATGATGAACCACGTCTGGCAGCTCTAGGTACCAATCCCGAGCAACGACATTCCCATACCCGCGGATGGTATGGGAATCCCCCTGTAATCAAAAACAACAATTGCGAGGCAATATTCAAAACGCAGTTTTAAGAAGCATACAGGTATACAACATGTGTGCATGTTTTCAAATTCGAACAGACATCGGGTGCCAGTGTACTTACAGTGAACTATAACGTGTGATGTGTCAGCGTGCTGGAGTGGTTCAGGGCAAATACAGCATGTGTGCAGACTGAAGCAGATATCGGGTACCAGTATGTATGCAGTGAAATACAGTGTGCGCCGTGTGTTTGGGTGATTCAGGCTCAGTGCAGTGTGTGTGCACGTGTAAGTTTCAAATAGATATCGGTTGTAAGTTTGTTTCCAATCAACTACAGTGTACAGTGTATCGGTGCATCCGGGCTAAGCAGTTAGAGAACAGAATCAACTAATGGCAGTTATGTTCTACATTGCGAAAAATAATAAAGCAGAGGAAAGAATGTTACCTCGGAAGCGCCAAAGGACAGATGGGAGGTGGGCTCATGCAGGAGAAGCTCGGGTGCCACGCCCCTCTCAAAGCTCCGGAACTGGCGTAGTCGATCGGGGAGCATCATATGAACCGCAGGCCTGTAGGTCTCCGGATCGAACGGCCGGATATGAAGTGGCAAGGGGTCAGCCTCGGGATCCATCTCGAGCTCTGGAAGGGTCCCGCTCTATGGAAGATCGTCCGCCATCTTGAAGAGAATGTGAAAATGGCCGGAAGACAAAAAACCGGGCGAGAATGTGAAAAGTCAACAAAAAGTCAACCCCGAGAGGGCCGAAAAAGGCCAGAAAAGCTGAAGTGCGGAAAAGGCACAGATATCGAGAAAAACTCAAGGGAAACAAGCCCCAAGTGGCGTAAATAAAAAGCGAGACACCGAAACGAAGTTTCGTTCGGTTCAAAACGTTCGAAACGCGAAGGTATTCGCGAATCGGACGACGAAATGGAGGCTAGAATGCAAGAAAACGAGGAAATCAAAGGAGGAAAATGATCTAGAGAGAGAGGGGGAGAAATTTCGAGCAAGAGGAAGTGAAGAAAATAGGGCTAGAAGCCCTATTTTAAAAGACCCGTGGCCAAATGACTGAACTGCCCCGATACAGGGACTTTTTGCCGGTCGGCCACACTCTTTGCCGGTCGGCAAAATAGTTTGCCGATGGAAATTGTATGATGGCTGATGGATGGCCGGTGATGCATTTTGACGGCCGGTGGACATCCGGTGGTCTCCTACAGTGGTTTTGGAGCCTCCTATACCCTTGTTTGAATTATGTGTGGGGTCCAGGGCCTTTAGTGCTCAAAACAGTGCAAAACAATGCATTTCTGACGCTCAACCGGTCTCCGTTTTGACCTCGGATCGTGTCTTCTGTGCGTGGCACTCGAATTCGTGCAAGGTGTATCCTTTCCGTATCCTTTTGGCTTTTACAAAACTCAAAAGTTGCCCTATGTGCATCACATATCAATTGCATTGTCTTGTGCATTTCAAATCAATTGCACTATCTTGTGCATTTCAAATCAATCGCACTGTCTTGTGCACTCGCGTTGTCTAACGCATCGCGCTACTTTGCGCATCTCATTGCATTTTGCATGCATTCAATTCCATTACTTGCGTAGACCGCATTCTTATGTTCAAATTCATTACTTGCATAGACCGCATGTTTTTGCTTGCGTAGACCGCATGTTTTGCTTACGTAGACCGCGTGTTTTGCTTGCGTAGACCACATGTTTATAATTAATTACGCTGCTTGCGTAGACCACATGCTTGTAATCAATCACATTACTTGCGTAGACCACGTGTTTTGCTTGCGTAGACCGCATGTTTATAATTAATTACGCTACTTGCGTAGACTGTATGTTTGTAATCAATTTCATTACTTGCGTAGACTGCATGTTTTTGCTTGCGTAGACCGCGTGTTTTCCTTGCGTAGACCGCATGTTTATAATTAATTATGCTGCTTGTGTAGACCGCATGCTTGTAATCAATTTCATTACTTGCGTAGACCGCATGTTTTGTTTGCGTAGACTGCATGTTTATAATTAATTATGCTACTTGCGTAGACCGCATGTTTGTAATCAATTTCATTACTTGCGTAGACCGCATGTTTTGCTTGCGTAGACTGCATGTTTATAATTAATTATGCTACTTGCGTAGACCGCATGTTTGTAATCAATTTCATTACTTGCGTAGACCGCATGTTTTTCTTGCGTAGACCGCATGTTCATAATTAATTAAGATACTTATGTAGACCGCATGTTTGTAATTAATTTCATTACTTGCGTAGACCGCATGTTTTGCTTGCGTAGACCGCATGTTTGTAATCAGTTTCATTACTTGCGTAGACCGCATGTTTTACTTGCGTACACCGCATGTTTTGCTTGCGTACACCGCATGTTTGTAATCAATTTCATTACTTGCGTAGACCACATGTTCTACTTGCATAGACCGCATTCTTATGTTCAATCTCATTGTTTGCGTAGACCGCATGCTTATGATCAATTTCGTTGCCTGCGTAGACCGCGTGCTCCACTTACATGTCTGTACCTTCATAGCATTGTTATGCTTCCTACTTGCTTTGCGTTGTCACGCATTTTCAAGTACATTAATATACATGTCGTTAATAACATCGTACCTGTTAAGTTGTTTTCTTTGCAGGCACGATATTATATGTACAGTTCATTTAAGGCCGGTGCAACCCGACGAACCGGACAGGTGTGGTATGCTCCGAGTGAGACATATCGAGAATTTTTACAGTCTAGGAGACCCTAAATCCTCTGAAGGTGCAAGTCCTTCGGTGTTTGTCGTACCCGAACGACTTTTGATAAGTTGCATTATACATGTATTTCAAGCGACTCGCGTCGTCGCATATTCAAGTTCACGTGCATCTCAAAAGCCGCGCGTTGTCGCGCACTTCAAAATCATGCATCATCATGCATTTGCATTTCAAAAAACCTACAAAAGTATCAAAGGCATCAGTATTCTGTAGAATATCAAAATAAACTGAAATAAAATGACAAATGCAAGATGCAAGATGAAGTAGTACATACCGGAGGTAAGTCATAGAACCCAACCAACTCATGGTCAGCCGGAGGAGGAGCAAAGGGGATCTGGTAAGTCGCCCCACCCTGCCCTCGGCATGTCATCATCGTGGGTAGCGCTGGCCAGCTAACCCCCCGACCTCGGTCCAAAGCCACGTGTCCGTCATCACAAAGTTGCCTTGGCTCGGGAGCTAGGGTACGATTGGGGAAGGTCAGCTATGAGCACCCCCTCTCGCCCGAATCCGAAGATCGGCCTCTACTAACCGTGAATATCCGTTTTTTGAAAACGTTATGTTCTCTTATCCGAATTATTAGCCAAGAATTACTATGTTATGCGCACAGCACAAAAGTATAGACTAGATTGCCTTAATTTAGAATAAGCATTGCATATCGTTTTGTTTGGAAAAATGTTTGGAATTTGCTACTCGCAAGTAGGCTAAAACACGGATTTTCAAATGAGCTATTCCAACTCAGACAATCCAACCTTCACCCACAGGCATTAAGCAGTTATATCACATAAGCAGCTAGCCTCATGCGTAATTCATGCTATCATGGCAAACCACTTCACACGGCATGCAAGGATGTTAAAAGCATAAATACTTACATCGTTACTCCGTGCCAAAACAAAGAACTCGGTTAGCAATCAATGCATGATCCAAGTCCATGTTTTAAATGTCTAATGCACGCATACGGAATGTCACTAGAGTAGGCTCGGCTAGTCTATGAATGACATGTGAAAAAGCACAAGTAGCATGTATTCAAGTTAGATTTGAAATACTAATGCAGTTAGCATGATGCACCGAGGCCCGGTGCATCAATACTGATGAATGATGCACGCATGCATAGCATAAGGTATGCTTAATTAAACATGACCTATTACTAACCATCAAAGCAGGTAAGTAAAAGGGAGAAAGAAGTGGGGGTGGGGGAAGTCATGCACACACTCACCCACACTTATTACAAATTCGCCCTCGCTCGGAGGGACCAATAAGAAAAATACAATTCGAATAATGAATTAACTATCCTAGATAATTAATTATTACAGACCAACTAAATTAATTAAACAAATTAATTAATTTAAGAAAGCAAGAAAAAGGGCCTCGGAAGAGGGCTCAATGCACGCGTGCTCGGGTCTTGCTTGGAAGTCCACTGCCATGCACAAGCCGCCTCTGTTTTCCCTGCTCTGCTTCTCTGGAGACTGCCAAAGTCTCAGGATGTGCTCACTGGATGTTGGGGAATGCCACCGGCTGGAGGGAATCATCATCGCGGCTGTGATTTGTGGTCATCGGCCACAAATGAAGCCATCGGCCACCGATGGATCCGATCGGCACTCTGCAGTCGATCGGAAAAAAAAGTTCCTGCAGAATCTATTTGACAGCAGCAGAGGACAGGGCTTTGCATGGCAATGCAATTCAAGCAATGTATGCACCGACCATAATCCCTTATCATGTTATGACTCAAAGGGACATGGTCCTTGGTTCTCGGACCATCAATCGCGCATTTCAATGCGTGATGGCCCAAGAGACCAATTTATGCATGTTGATTTCAAATGCAATGCAAACCAACAATCAAGTGAGGGAGCTCAACCTCAATCATGGATAATCAAGAGGCAAAGCATGCATGCAATGCAACCTAAGCATGTTAACTAAGGCATGCAACATGGTAATGCAAACAAGCATATAAGGCATGTGACACTATGCTAGTTACTCAAGCATGCAAGTATGCAAAGCATGCAACATGTTAGGTAATTCCAACTAAGAGAAATGCATGCCAAATGCAAAGTCACTTAGACATGCCACAACACGTGATAAGCCAAGCATGCAATCAACACACAAGGTAAGCATGTTCACAACATGCAAGAATGGACTTAGACTAATTTAGGGCGGCCCTCAAACTAACCTAAAATAGGTGCCAAAATGCTATGGAATGAGGGGCAAATACACATACAAACATGCATGCCAAATGGACCAACACTTAAGCATCGAAGAGACAAACTTTTAAGCACACTTAAAAGAAGATAAACATGGACATATGGCATACATACCAAGCTCTGAAAATCATGTTAAGGATGGTTGCCAAACCAACTAAACAAGGCAAAGCCAAACATGCAATAATGGTCCAAGACTTAAGGCAAGCCAAAGGGGAGGTAAACCAAGGGTAGGTCAACCAAGCCTCACAAGGCCAAAGGGACTTAAAATAGGTCTAATGCAGACCTAAACAAAAGCTAAGGACGTACTTAGATGGCATCTAAGTGCGTCTAAAAAGTGCAAGCATATTCCGAGGCCTAAACAAGGGGCATTAAGTAACAACCTTTAAACACATTGAAGGAGGATTAAATGCAAGCATATAAGCATTGTCAAGTGGATTGAAATGACATGGAAAAAATGGTCCCAACTCACTAAATCAAAGCAAGTAATGCATGCTATACACTCACATACTTGAAGCCTACAAGCTAGAATGCAAAGAGGCTATTGCAATGCATGCTAAAGTCGACCCAAACAACTAAGGATAGACCTTAAACATGGCAAAATAAACATGAAAGCTTCACGAAGCCAAGCCTAAAACATGCTAGAACAAATGGTTTACAACCTAAGGCATGTTAAGACAACAAAATGGCATTTACAAGGCATGTACGCTAAGCAAACATGGGTTGTACCAAAACCAACTTAAAACAATTGTTATTTCATGGCAAAATAAGCATAAATTACAGTTAAGCATGAGTCAACAAGAGCCTAAGACTAGGTGCCCTATCTTTTCTTTTTTTTTTTTTTTCCCATCAAGAGGCCAAAATGGTCCTTTTCAAGGAACAAAACAAGGAGAGGGGGTGGCCTCTCCTTCTTGGGACCTCAGGCACCATCCTCATCTTCTGAAATCCCTCAAGATTTCAGTGGTGAGGAGGCCCAAACACCAACGGTCTCGGAGCATCACACAAAATGGCACAAAATGGAGCCTTACAAGGCTAAACAAGGGGTCAAAAACAACCCAAAGCTTGAAGCAACCTTAACAAACTAATTTAGAGGCCTTAAAAAACAGAACTTTTATGTATTTATATGCAAAGCCAAAAAATAGTTGCAATGATAGGCTAAAAAGCTTTTGCAAAAAAGGGGTAAAAAAGGTACAAAAGTCTTTACCTTGTAGACCCTCTTCAACAATGGAGTCCAGCAGCTTCTTGAGGTTGAATTCAACTTCAAAACTCTAAAAACAACTCTCTGCAAAGGGCCTCAGTTCCAAGGAAAGTGTGGTAGTGTGTGTTTGATGTACAATACTAAATGAAAACAACCACACCTAGAACAACTCAAGAGAGAGAAAAGGTATAGAGAAAGAATATATATATTATAAGCCCAACCTAAAATCAGAGCTCTCTAACCATTTTTTTCTAACCCAATGCCAAGAGCAGGACCCTTCTTCTTATAGGCAACTCCTCTTGTTTAAGGCTTCCAAAACAAGCCATCCAAGAGGGAAATCCCTCCATACACGTGTATGGAGGGGAACAGAGTGGTGCCAGCTATCACAGCTGGCACAAAATATTTACTAAAAAGTAGGCATGGAACAGTGATCGCCATTCAAAATTGCCCGTTTTGCAAAATAAATTGCGACCGGCAATAAAGGAGTGCCGACCGGCAATATTACATTGCCGATGCATAAAATCACTGGCCGGTGGCCTCAAAGCCATGGCTGGTGATGTGTGGATCCTCACAAGGCCATTCCCTGCCCTCCAAGGCAAAAACACAAGTGTTTGCGTCAGAACCAACACAACACGGTCGAAGTCGAGAGATCCTGAGGCAAGGCACACACCGAGACCTCCGGCGGAACTCAAGAACGAACACAACACAAGGCCGTAATCACAATGTGTCCAATGGTTGACGTCCAAGGTCTTGAGAGACGGTCAAAAATGGGTGTCTACAGTGCCCCTCTTTGACAGAACTCGAAAGTCATAACAATGACGGCGAGTGAATGTTCAAAAGCCCAGAGACGACCCATTTTTGACAAGGTCGAAGACTCAGGACAAACATGCAGGACAAATAAGATATGCGCCGAAGGCGGGCGGCAAGATACAATAGACAATGCACAGAGCCGACATAACTTATTTGATCATGCAAAGAAAGCTGTAATGAAGCACAACATCGACGGTTTTAACTGCATACACCAATGCAAACTACCTTACAAATGCAGAAAGGAATGTAAGAGAATTATGCAATTCTCGATACGTCTCACTCGGAGGAATTACAATACATGTGCGGTTCGTCTCGTACACCAGCCCTTCAAATGAAACCGTACATACAATATCGCTGGTCTGTAAAGAAAGCAAACTTAACAGGTACAATGTATATTAGCAATATGCATGAACAATGCAAAAATGAATGCAAAAATGATATGCAATATATACAAAACTTATGTATGAACCATGCAAATGAAAATGCAATGCAATTGAATTCATGATTCCAATCATGAGCGGTTCGAAACCACACCTATGTCAAATAGATTGATGCGAGGTAACAAGTCGTCTACCATTAGAACGGTCACAGAACTATGAGTAATTGTAGACGGACCACAAGAAACAAGTATTGGGGGGAATGACAAAGGCTGGGGAAACGACCCGCCTGGGGAAAGGACTACGATCCCTAATGCTGGAATGCAACAACTTACACTACAATGAATATACAATGAAATGCTGGGAAATGGCAATGATATGGCACACGGGCCAAACCAAATCTTGCCTAGCAAAAGCATTGTACGCATACAAGTCCGCGTCTAACATAAACGGTCCCACTGAACTATGCTTCGACACGAGAAGTATGGGCAAACATACCGGACCAAGCTCAAACATGGAAAGGCGCAAGCCATAAATGAAGGTGATTTGCAATGAATGCATGCAAAATTACCAATGCAATGTACACTGGATGGAAAAGATACAATGGATAATGCACGCAGGCCAAACCAAATCTTTCGCCTAGAAGGCAATGTACACGTACAAGCCGCGTTTAACAAAGAACGGTCAACTGAACTATGCTTCGAACACGAGAGGTATGGCACATACCGGAACCAAGCCTCAATATGGAAAGGCGTGAGCCATAGATGGAAGGTGATGCACTGGGAATGCTGCAAGCTACCAATGCAATGTGCACTGGAAAAGATACGATGGATAAGGCATGCAGGCCAAACCAAATCTTTGCCTAGGAAGGGCATGTACACGTACAAGCCGCGTTTAACATAGAACGGTCACTGAACATGCTTCGACACAAGATGTATGGGCACATACGGGGAACCAAGCTCAATCATGGAAAGGCAGCGAGCCATAGGCGGAGGTGATGCAGTGAATGCATGCAAGCTACAATGCAATATCTACAAATATGCAATGATGAAAATGCAGATATTTACAGTGGAAATGCATGACAATGGCACTATTCTACGATGCATGGAACAATTGCAATATTTACAATGATGCATGACATATGGCATTGTTTTTTGTTTTTGTTTTTTGAAATGCAAATGCTGATGATGCATATTTGAAGTGCGCGACAACGCGCGCCTTTTGAGATGCACGTGAACTTGAAATATGCCGACGACGCGAAGTCGCGCTTAAATACATGTTATAATGCAACTTACAAAAATCGTTCGGGGCACGACAAAACACCGAAGGACTTGCCACCTTCAGAGGATTTAGGGTCTCCTAGACCGTAAAAATTCTCGATATGGCTCACTCGGGAGTATACCATACCTGTGCGCGTTACGATCTGTTGCACCACTTAAATGAACCGTACATACAATATCGTGCCTGCAAGAAAACAAACTTAACAAGTACGATGGATTTAACAACATGCATATTAATGTACTTAGAAATGCGTTGACAACGGCCAAAGCAGCGGGAAAGGCATAAACAATCCTGTGGAAGGACAGACATGTTAAGTGGAGCACGCGGTCTACGCAGCAACGAAATTGATCATAAGCATGCGGTCTATGCAAGCAAAACATGCGGTCTACGCAAGTAAGGAATTGCATTACAAGAATGCGTCCACGCAAGTAGAACATGCGGTCTACGCGAGTAATGGTATGATTACAGCATGCGTCTACGCAAGCAGAACATGCGGTCTACCGCGAGTAATGAATTGATATAACAAGGCATGCGGTCTACGCAAGCAAACATCGGTCTTACGCCAAGAAATGAAATTGATTACAAACATGCGGTCTACGCAAGTAGCATTAATTAATTAAAACATTGCAAGTCTACGCCAATCAAAACATGCGGTCTACGCAAGTAATGAAATTGAGTTACAAAGCATGCGTCTACAAACAAGCCAGCATAATTAATTATAAACATGCGGTCTACGCCAGGAAAACACGCGGTCTACGCAAGCAAAACATGCCGGTCTAACGCAAGCAATGAAAAACTGATTACAAACATGCGGTCTACGCAATTTAACGTAATTGATTACAAAACATGCGGTCTCACGCAAGTAACGTAATTGATTATAAACATTGCGGTGCTATGCAAGCAAAACATGCGTTCTACGCAAAATAATGAATTGATTACAAGAATGCCGGTCCACGCAAGTTAGAACATTGCGGTCTACGCGAGTAATGGATTGATTACCAAGCATGCGGTCTACGCAAGCCAGAACAATGCGTCTACGCGAGTAATGGAATTGATTACAAGCATGCGGTCTACGCAAGCAAAAATTGCCGGTCTACGCAAGTAATAAATGATTTACAAATGCGGTCTACGCAAGTAGCATAATTAAATTATAAACATGCAGTCTACGCAACAAAACATGCGGTCTACGCAAGTTAATGAAATTGGATTACAAGCATTGCGTCTACACAAGCAGCATAATTAATTATAAACACGGTCTACGCAAGGAAAACACGCGGTCTTGACGCAAGCAAAAACATGCAGTGCTACGCAAGTATGAAATTGATTACAAACATTTACAGTCTACGCAAAGTAGCGTAATTAATTATAAACAGCCGGTCTACGCAAGCAAAAACACGTGGTCTACGCAAGTAATGTGATGGATTACAAGCATGTGGTCTTACGCAAGCCAGCGTAATTAATTATAAACATGTGGTCTACGCAAGCAAAACACGCGGTCTACGTAAGCAAAAACATGCGGTCTACGCAAGCAAAAACATGCGGTCTATGCAAGTAATGGAATTTGAACATAAGATGCGG